>JABUQX010132162.1:0-19770 GCA_015478945.1 Trachelipus rathkii
CAAACACTTCGTTCAGGTCGGAGTAGGTGTTTAACCGTTTTCGCATTTATCGTGAAACACTTTCGCGTTTTCGTGCGCCACTTCATACTGAATGAATATTCATTAAAATTTGCTTAAAATGTTCCCACATGATAAAACAGTTTTGGTCTTTAAATTCTTTATCCCAGTCAGTTGTACTAAGCATGTCTCGAAATTTGGTAAAATCGCCATTTCAGAAATCTAAGATCTTTTCCTTATTAACTTGCAATTTGGGCCCAGATATTACATTCATATTAAATCTAATTATATTATGGTCACTAAGTCCTAAATTCTCTTCAACTCTAACTTCATCCACCATACTTTCATCGTTAGTTAATATTAAGTCTAATAGTGCATCGTATCTTGTCGGTTTTTGAACCATCTGGGTCAAAAAGTTATCTAGTATACAATTTATGAATGCAGAACTACTCTGGTCCATATTAGACAAGGAATCCCAATGAATGCCAGGAAAATTAAAATCACCCATTATGACTATACGTTTTTCTTTACTGTGGCATGCTGTCTCAATTTCTTTCACAATTTCCGCTTCTAATTCTTGACTCTGGCCAGGAGGTCTATAAAATGCCCCTATTCTATATGATTTATTGTATATAGGGATATCTACCCACACCGATTCAATATCATGATTAATTTTAAAGTCAATCATTAATACAGATTGAATATTGCTTTTAACATAAAGCGCCACACCACCACCCTTCTTTCCTCTACGCTGGTATAAATAAAGTGAATATCCGTCTATTTCATATTCCTGAGAGGAGTCTCCATATAATTCTTCATTAACCCATGCCTCAGTTATGCAAATAATGTCTAGATTCTCATTTATGGTATAATTAATCAGCTCATCTTTTTTATTTCTAAGGCTATGAGCATTTGTGTATAAACATTTGATACTCGAAATGCTGTTATTTTTATTGCTATCATCATTATTTGAACCTGTAACAACACTAGCTTTATTTATCTCCCCACTATTACAGTTACCATTGCTATTATTTGTATCTAGATTTAGCACACCACCCCCAACTTTACCTAGTTTTTTGCTAAACAAGTCTCCAAACTGGTACTGAAAAGCCCAACACCTTTAAGACTCAAGTGAACTCCATCTGCTGCAAAAAGATCTTTATCCAGAAATTCTCTCCACAAATCCAAAAACCTAATATTTTCTGAAAAACATAATTTCCTAACCCTTTCATTTACACCTAAAGCCCTACTCCCCCATTCCTGACCTGCACATAACCTAGGCAAAATCCCAGAAATCCTGCACCTTCTTCCACTAGCTTTCATCTTCTGAATCAATCTCCTATAATCTGCTATTAATTCTTCTGACCTTCTATGTCCTATATCATTTGTACCCACATGCACAATCACATCTGAATCAACATTTGTAGAATCAATCTCTCTATCTATCCTATCCACGATATCACTCACTCTGGCACCTGGATAACATACTCTCAATCGTTTCTTTTTATTCTTGTTTTGAAAAGTCCTATCTAGGTATCTTATCATAGAGTCTCCAATTAGCAATGTATCAGTCTTCACTTTAGAAAACTCAACATTACCATTGGCACTCTCTGATCCCTCCCCATCTGGAAGACAGTCGAACCTGTTACTGCAGGTCACAGGCTGACTGACTTTCGAGATCCTCATCTTTAAATTATTATTTCTAATTCCTACAACTCTATATTCATCTGCAGACCTATTATCAACTACACTATCATTTTCCCTCTCATCTTCCTGCCTAGGTAAATCACTATTCCTGTCTACCCCTATATCCCGCTCACTCCTCGCCTCGACATCCCTACTTACTTTTTTCCTAACACTTCCCTCCTTTCTCAACTCAAATACTTCTTCTTTCAATCCATAATATTTTCACTCAGTCTTGCAATCTCCTTCCTTAACAACACATTCTCTGCATTCAAAACACAAACAGGGCAGCTATTCACATATTCACCTCTTACAGTCCCAAAGTTATCACACAGAACATACATACTTTAAATTATTATTAGCTTACTAACCTGTACCTATTATTTTACCAACTACAGTTTAAATATCACTAAAGCCTAAAAAGAAATAAACTAATCTATTTAAAACAGGTTAAAAATTTAAACAAGCCTAAATTTAGCTTAGCCTAGGTCAGGGATATATAAAATTATAAGGTAGGCTTAACTGTAGTCTATGACTGGGAAACTTAATTTAATTTAAATTATCAATTATTAAAGACTGTATTTAAATACAGAAAATCTATTTAAGAATCCAAATAAACCTCCACACAGAAAACAGTAAATCTCTTACCTATGTTAGCCTAGGGTTAGGCTATCAAATTTAAATTATCACAAAATTAATATAACAATTGTTAATGATTGTAGTTATATACACAACAGTAGTGTAGTTAGATACAGAACACTAATTTGTTTACTAAATTCACTTTCAAAAACACAAATTATAGTAGAAAAATTGGAGAGCAAAAATAAACACTCCCTCACTCAATGGCCACTAAACAGTCCTTATAGGCCCTTTTCTGTTTTATGCTTGGGTCAGTTTTGAATTATTATTATTTTTTTTTTTAATATATTGCTACTATATGATACCAACAATGAATTTCAGTGGTAACGGACATGATTCAAAAGTTCGAAATATTTTAAATAATTTTTTAAAAAATCACATTTATGTTAAATATTGTTTTAAAAATGAAATATCTCGAAAAGTACGACACTTATAGAAAAACCAATTACATATTTGGAATCAGCGTATAAAGCGTATAACAAAAATGTAAAAAAACAAAACAAAACGTTGTTATAAGGTTATTATTATAAGGTTATTCTTATAAGGTTATTTTAACGTTATTATAAGGTTATTATTATAGGGTTATTATTATAAGGTTATTTTAACGTTAGTTAGTATGACATAGTTGAACCTTAGAGTAACCTTAAGTTTGGCAATTCAAAGTCACGGTTGGCTGTAAGCTTCACCGCTATCTGGGTATATATATATATATATATATATATATATATATATATATATATATATATATATATGATTGTTGTGTATTTTTGCACATATGCAAGATTATGACAAAGATGAAGCTGATAGTCTTAAAATTCAAATTTCCATTCGTCTTTTCATATATAATAGGTGCATAGTGAGTTGAAAGTCTCATTTTGGAAGCAAATCTAATAAAGTAAATAAGGGAAGAAGCATCTTCGTCTATGAAGAAAAGTAGACCCAAAAGAGATTCTTTGTATGGAGCTCTTCTGCTAAAAGAGGATGCAAAAATAATAATAATTAAAGGCGACTAAGAGAGAGAAGAGACAAATATAGAAGTTGAGACTTTTGCGACTTTCCAAGCTTTTGTCCGTTTGGAGAAAGATGTTCCATTTCCCTTTCCAAAGGGATTGCAAATCGCATTTTAGTAACTGCGACATTATTTCTTTTGTTAAATAAACACAAAAGGGGAAGACCTGCATCATGTTCTTTTTACTTAATTAACTTTATTTGTGAATGTTTTCTTTTTCTTTTTCTTAAGATTTACCTTTTTAAAAAGCAAAAAAGAAATTTTAACAATTAATTTAAATTCCAAAATCTTTTCTTTTTCGTACTTTGGGACATTTAATAGTGATAAACATTATCTTAACACATTACTTAGAATTTAACTGTTAAAAATTGTCCCCATTGGTTAGTGTCTTTTCCTCAGAATATTTTAATAAGCATTCTGAAGCCTTGGTTTTATTTTAAATTAAATCAACTGAAGTAAATTTCTTCAAATAAAATGCCCATATTGTTTCATTTAATATATATATATATATATATATATATATATATATATATATATATATATATATATATATATATATATATATATATATATATATATATATATATATATATATATATATATATATATATGCTATATATATATATATATATATATATATATATATATTCCTATGTTGATAGTGAGTGTGAAAGAATAAATGGTGTGTGAATAGTGAATGGTTTAATATATATATATATATATATATATATATATATATATATATATATATATATATATATATATATATATATATCTAAATATATATATAATAATATATATATATATATATATATATATGTAAGAGGAAGAGTGAGAATTATTAGAGATATTGCTAAAGTCTCCTATGGCTATTTAATTACTATATAAATGGGACGATGATGAATTTAAGGCTAGGATAGCAAGGGTGTTGTTTTTGTTATATATATATATATATATATATATATATATATATATATATATATATATATATATATATATATATATATATATATATATTTATATATATATATATATATATATATATATAGAGAGAGAGAGAGAGAGAGAGAGAGAGAGAGAGAGAGAGAGAGAGAGAGAGAGAGAGAGAGGGGAGAGAGAGAGAGAGAGAGAGAGAGAGAGAGAGAGAGAGAGAGAGAGAGAGAGAGAGAGAGAGAGAGAGAGAGAGAGAGAGAGAGAGAGAGAAGAGAGAGAGAGAGAGAGAGAGAGAGAGAGAGAGAGAGAGAGAGAGAGAGAGAGAGAGAAGAGAGAGAGAGAGAGAGAGAGATATAGAGAGAGAGAGAGAGAGAGAGAGAGAGAGAGAGAGAGAGAGAGAGAGAGAGAGAGAGAGAGAGAGAGAGAGAGAGAGAGAGAGAGAGAGAGAGGGGGAGGAAACATTTTTGTAAATAAAAAATCCTTAATTTTCATTCTAATTTGATAAACCGAAAGCCAACAGAAAGATATCAAACAGTCATTTCCAATTACGCAATAAAAAGGAAATTGGTGGCGTAGGAAATTGTCATATCCACGTTTTCCACTCACCTATGTTATTAGGTTGCATTTATTGTAGTTGAATATTTGCATTTTTTATTACCTCCCTCCCCCCCCCAAAAAAATTTGATATTCCCCCAAAACCTCCGAATATTCAGATATTATAAACATCTTTTGGTTGTTTATTGGATTACTGTTAACACCTTATTTGCTAAATAACTTGACTATTTTTATGAACTAAACTTTTAAATTTTTTTTTAAATAATAATAATAATAATAATAATAATAATAATAATAATAATAATAATAATAATAATAATAATAATAATAATAATAATAATAATAATAATAATAATAATAATAATAATCTATTATAATAATCGAAAAAATTAAAAGGAAAAAATAAAGCAGATAATTAAAACAAATGCAAAATGAAACAAATTATAATCCACACATAAGCCCAATATTTAAAAATATTTCATAATTTAAGTTAATTTTTAAGCTAAATGATTGTGTGACCACACACACACATATACACACACATACATACACATACACACACACAAACACACACACATACACACACAAGCATTGATATTTACAAGTTATTGTGTCAATATGTCTGCATTCCAAATTATAGTAAGAAGAAAACATTGACAGGAAATCTGTACCAAAAATGTAATTCTTTCATTTCTAGGGAGCAGAAAGAAGGAAATGGTTAAAAGGAGATGGTTCGGGGATCGTACAAGTAAGAGAAAAGGTCATTGTCGAATGAGGAGAGAAATTGTGAGGGAAAGAAGGAAGGAATTAATGGAAGGAAATTGCTTTCGTTTCATGTCAAACACATTTCCAAAAAATGTGAATCTTGCTTAATAATCTATGATCGAAAAAAATCGTATTGATTGGATGAATAATAAAAAAATTATATTTATTTCTGAGTTACTAAAAAAAATAATTTTAATTGGTTGCATGTAACTTTTTTAACATTTATCCGATTATAATGAAACTTTCACAGCTTATGCAACTTTACAAGTTACACATATTTTATTTAGTTAAAATTTTCGTATGCCCAACGGTTTTCCCGCTGATCACGAGAAAACTTTTGAAAACCGTGAAATATTTTCCATGAATAGCGGCAAATATTTTCGGCATACAAAAACTATCTAAACAAAGAATGTGTACCTTCCCCAGTTATATATGCTCTAAAAATTTCAAAATGATTGCATGAATAATAAAATGGTTTTCGTGGTTTTTCATTTTGAGTTGCCAAAAAAATAATTTTTAATGATTGGTGTAATGCAACATTTTCATTATTCGTCTGATAAGAATGAAATTTTTATAGCTTTTATAACTCGATGAGATACACATCTTTTATTTAGATCAATGTTTTGTATGTTCAAAGGTTTTGCCGCAGGTCATGGGAAAACGTTTGAAAATGCCTGATCCTGTGTTCTCTTTTTCCAAACTCAGTCCCCCTCCGTCTTGTTAAAGACATTATTCTTCTCTCGCTCTGCTTTTCATGGAGGATTCAGTCCAGTGTTTACAAGGGATGACGGCCGTGTCTGCCGTCTTTCCTGACAGCAACCACTCCCATACCTTTTCCCCTCATGCTTCAATTTTTACTGCAGAATTAATAACTATAATGATTTCCCTCCCTCATATTTTTTATTTCTTAACAGACCACCCTTTATGTCATTTACTTGGACTCAATGTGCCCTACTTTAAAAACAATGGTATCCGCTGTACAATAATTTTTCCGGCTACTCTACTCTCGCAAGAAACAAATTACACTTTGTTGGAGCCCTCTCATGTAGGGATGACTGACAATGAAATCACTGACAGAGAGGCCAGAGAGGCCTCCTCCTCTTTCCGTAGCTGTTCTTGGCACCTCCCGGATACCATTCGGCAAGGTAGCCTTCCATCGACTGATTAATTGTTATACAGCTCTTCGACAAAGCTTCCGATCTCGCTGGCAGGAATGCTGGGCAAATGATCGGCAAGGGGCGAAACTTGGAAATATAAATTCAGATATTGGCGAGTGGTTTTTCACACACGAAATCGCTTTCAGAAGGTGATCCTCGCACGCCTCCGCATTGCCCACATCAATATCACTCACAACCATTACATGTCACGGAATCCTACCCTCGCCAACAAATTCTGCCTTCCCCATACCCTTCAATCTGTTGATCACATCTTCATTGATTGTCCTCAACTGGATCCCATCCGCCTTTGCCATTAAACCTACACTATGGTCCATCACACTTTCTAAAAGGCTATCCCATGTCCTGTCTGAATCGTCCCACTTCAATAGTAGCTCAATATTTGCCTACCTAAATGAATTGAAAATTTTGTATGATATTTAAACAAATAAAGTGTACCGAGGGCACAAACTCCATTTTGTGTGCTAGTCAAACCTATTCCGCTCTATATCTTCATTCAAGTTGCTGCACCTGTTTCTGCTGTTGGATCAAACTATAAATTCACACACGTCTTATTGGCTTTACATGCAATAACTGACGTGGTCTCTTCAAATGAATTTCAACGTTTCAAAAATAATAGCCACCCTAATATATATAAGGACTATATATATAAATATATATATATATATATATATATATATATATATATATATATATATATATATATATATATATATATATATATATATATATATATATATTAATAGTGTGTAGAATTCGAAAATGAGTCCAGTCAACAAATTAAAGTCCAAGTTCTCGCAGATCTTTTTTTAATAAAAATAAAATAAATTATTTTATCATATTTATTTTGCATATAATTAATCGCTAAAATAATAATAATAATAATAATAAAATATAATAATAATAATAATAATAATAATAATAATAATAATAATAATAATAAATAATAATATAAATTTTAATCACATTGGGAAGTGTGAATTTAGGTAGTATAAATAAAATATTGTATAAGTACAAAAAATTATATGAAATAAAAAAAAACTATTATAGTGTATTCTAGATATGAATTAAAATTAGCTCATCCTCCTAATTCTTTCAACTGGCGAAGTAGAAAAATACAAGTAGATGAACTTTCATGAGGAAATGCAAGGATGAAATATGGATTTCCTTAAAGGTAGCATCCTAAGTCCTTTTGATCTAAAATGATATATTTTTTTTTTCTTCTACGTAATGACTTCCATTGTTATTCTCTACTAGTTCAATGCATTTAATTATGTACTTTATTTTATCCAAAATCTTCAGGTGGCTGTCGAAACAATTCTGAAAAATTTATAAACTTATTGATTTAAAACTTAAAATTAAATAAACTAGTTGTTTCTTTTTCACAAGATGTTCGATAAATGATAATGATTCTTTTCATGTAAACCTTATAGGGGAAGGAATTCGAAGAAAAAGCTTCACAAATAACTTCTATTCTATTTTAACCAATAGCTAACTTCAAATATAAATGCTAAATATATATTAAGGTTTACTTAAAAATATAACTCGCTTTGTCAACTAATTTTCATATTCTTGTTTTTTTAAATCTTCATTTGTTCTCTCTCTCTCTCTTCTCTCTCTCTCTCTCTCTCTCTCTCTCTCTCTCTCTCTCTCTCTCTCTCTCTCTATATATATATATATATATATATATAGTTATTATATATAATATAATATTATATAATATATTATATATATATATATATATGTATATATATCTATATATATATATATTTATATCTATACTACCGGTATCAATCATATATATAATATATATATATATAGTATAATTAAGGTATTATATAATTAGCTATATTATTATATATATTATTATATATATATATAATTATATACTATATTATATTATACATTTTTAAGTGGTTGACTCCGTTAAATATTAGGTAGGTTAATTTAGGTAAGTTTTGGTTAGGTTGGTTAGGTTTAGGTTAGGTTACCTGCAAAAATTTAATGTATTACGCTAAAATATATTAAAATAAACGATACATTATTATTGATTTCGCTCCTGAGTCAACCTTATAAATACGCCAATATATAGTATAATAATATTATATATACTAATAATTATATATATATAGTGACTATAATATAATCATATATATATATAGTAATATACTATAATATAGTTATATATACATATTGTAACGACGTTGAAGCAGGAACGCAGTGTACGGTTATTTTTGTGCTTATAATCAGATTATGTACCACTAGCTTTAATTTCAATTTTCTTAAAATCACAGGTTCACTCACACACAATTTGCATTCATTCAGCAGCCCATATATATATATATACGCTGATATATATACTAGTCACTTAGATAATATATGATATAGTATATATATATTAAGATTATATAATATATATATATCTATTAATATAGTATATATAGTATTCATATATATATATACGGGAGAATATATACTATGATATAATATAGAGAGAGAGAGAGAGAGAGAGAGAGAGAGAGAGAGAGAGAGAGAGAGAGAGAGAATTATTAAAGGAAGAAAGAAAGAAAGGAAAGAAAGAAAAAAAATTTGTGTCGCCCCCTTCAAGTTCTCCTGCAGCATATATTTGTACTTCACATTCTTCCATCATTCATTTTTTATATCTTGTCCAAGCGTCTTAAAGAGGAATTTTTGCTTTTCAACAAGGATTTTTTTTACGAGTTTGGCCTTCTTTAATCCAAGAAATTCGCTTTAAAAATTCCCTTTGACTTCAACGAAAGAAATTTATGAATAATGTATTTTCTATCCAGTAAAAGAACGTTTACTCCTTTAAATGTTTAGTGGATCCTCCCAGTAAATACGTATACATATTACGAACGGACATGGTAACAAACAAACTTACATGTAGTATGCGATAATATATATATATATATATATATATATATATATATATATATATATAGTATCTATATATATATTACAAAAACAACATACTTAATCTGTGATTATAGTAAAACCATTACGAACGATAAACTGTAATGTATGTATGTATGTATAATATACTATTATATAATATCTATTATATATACGTATTATATATATATATATACTATTATATAATATAGTATATATTATATATATAGTATATATATATTTATATATATATATATATATATATATATTTCAGTATTTATTACCCACCAACACCACCTTGCAACCATGCGGAAATGGTGATATATATAATATCATAATATTATACTATATATATATATATATTAATTATATATATATATATATAATATATAATTATATATATATATAATATATATATATATATTTGTATATATATAATATTTTGTGTATATATATATATATATATTTAATATAATATATATATATAATATATATATATATATATATATATTATATATATATAAAATATTATATATATATATTATATATATAATATATATATACTATTACTATATGTATAATTATGTATATATATAATATATAAGTAATATATATATTATAGATTATATATAGTATATATATACTATTATATCTATAGTGTACGGTGTGTGTGTATGTGTGTGGTCTGTGTGTGTGTGTGGTGTGTGTGTGGTGTGTGTGTGTGTGTGTTGTTGTTGTGTGTGTGTGTGTGTGTGTGTGTTTGTAGAGGTTGGAAAACATTTGTTTTGTACCTTGTTTTTTTTTTCCTTTTAAGAGATATTTTTCTTTCGTAAAAAT
This sequence comes from Trachelipus rathkii, assembly GCA_015478945.1. NCBI lineage: Eukaryota > Metazoa > Arthropoda > Malacostraca > Isopoda > Trachelipodidae > Trachelipus > Trachelipus rathkii. Next base: position 10,507 of record JABUQX010132162.1, read on the forward strand.
GTCATAAAAAGGTATTTTATTTGTACAACAAAATTATATCTTAAAAAAAGGGTACATCTAGAAAGTGTTTGTTTCTGAAAATCTTTATAAATATTTTATTCAGCACACAAAATTACATTATTAAACATTGATAAAAATTATTGGTAAATGTTGATGATATTAAATGGTACAAACAACTTCTAAATTATATGTGTCCATTTATTATTATAATTTGGAATTATTAGGTAAACAAAATATTTAATTAATATTACTGTATTAAAAGTTTACCAAAATCTTTTGCTAAAATCGTTTTGAATCATTACTGTAAAACCTACCTAGACACCACTTTAATTATGGTTTCTTATTGTTAATCTGTTAATTATAAAAATCTATCATTCACTTTTGGATGGTACAGTATTCTAGAACGAGAGTTCTTCTTGCTACTAATAGAGAATATCAATCACTTTCCGAGTCTATAAGTTGGATAAAATCATTTAGTTTGACTGAAATTGATAAACAGTAACAGAATCAAAGAAATTTTTTCAAATATATCACATATTTACAAGATTTTGTATCCTATATAAAATGGGGTATTTCTTATGTAATTTACGTCGCTAATTCCGAAAATGCAATCAGTTTTTGGCTAGGACCCTCAGATTTTTATATATTTGTAAATTTGTAAATTGAGAATATTTGTAAACAGAATATTTTTTACGCATAATAATGGTAAAATATTTGTGCTATAATAACAAAGATATAAAATTGAAAACGCAATTTTATCATAATGAGCATGTGGAACGTTGCATCGGACCGTAGTTTTCAAAACAGGGAATGTAGGCCGCCGCAAGGTATCGCTTCGGTATAGTGTGACTCGCCGATTAAATCCGTTGAAGCAGCTACCGCAGTACGATTTGAAGCGATCTACGTGAAAGACGTGTTATTTATACCATGGTTTGTTTTCGTTAAATGTATTATCATACAATCGTGCTTTTTAGTTTGTGATTGTGCAGTAATGGCAACAAGTAGGAAGTGTGTAAATTTAGTGAATAAATTTTGTTACATATGTGGTAAGTACACTTTGAAATCACAGAAAAGAACTATAGCTCATATGATAAAAATATGCTAATGAAACATTTATTTTGGTTCGCAAAATAGGGGACCAGGATAAAAACTGGGCTCACCACATTTGCTGTGGTAACGTGGTTGCTGTATTTATCTTAGGTGTTGGTAAATGGAGAGAACACATGCATGCCCCTTTTGAAGTCTATGGTTCGGAGGAGTTCAAGTTAGATCATGTAAGTGATTGCAACTTCTGTATGAAAAATGTTCGGGTATGAAGGAAAGCAAAGAAAGAATAGCGTACCAAATCTTAACTCTGCTAAAAGGCCAGTCGACATAATGATACTTTGCCTATTCCTAACGATCGCAGAAACCGTAGGCAATTGAAGAAATCTAGTGGCCGAACAACTGTATGTGACTATCGAACCCATGACACATTTCAAGATGAACTTACATGATTATAAGCAATGGAAAGAACTGAATAGGTAATTGTATCTATATATGGAAAATTTTCAATTTGCTTGCTTCTCGTTTACAAGGCTGGATTTTTTGCTTCAGGTAAGCATGTTACCTATTTGGTGGATCCGTCATAAGAATTCCTGCAATATTTGAAATGATCTGAATCACTTAAGTTACTGCAGCATATTGATGGATTGTGTAGCCCTTGGCCACGGACACAAGTCAGAAAAGAGTGGAGACTGTTTGTTGATGCATCAGTCTTAAGTTTAAAGGCTGTACTACTACACATTGGTAACAGTCACCCATCTATTCAAATCGCACATTCAGTACACATGAAGGAATCATATGAAAGCATGGATTTTCTTTTGAATAACATTCAGTACGGAAAATACAAGTGGAAAATTTACGGTGTTTAAAGTCTATTGGATCTTATGTTATGGCTTGCACTGGGTTCTGCCAGAGTATCCTATGCTTCTGTAGTGAATGGGACGCCGGAATGAGGATGAAACATTGACAAAGAAAGGTTGGCGCCTGTGACATTTTCATCACGGGGAAAAAAATAAAAAAGCAACCAGCTAATTGATCTAAAGATGTACTTTTACCTCCTCTTCACATAAAACTTGGACGTAACAATTTTATTAAAAGTATGGAAAAAGAAGGCAAAGGGATTCAAATAGCAGTGTGCAGAATTCCCTCGAATTAAGTGATTTTAATAATTAAGGCAAGGGATTGTTGTTGTCCTCTTAAATTACGATGATCTGCCTGAAAGATGAACAATTGCTGATGTCTCAACAGAACGATTAGCTGCCTGGTCTGCACTTCCACAGAGTATTCAAAAACTTCTTGGGTCTTACATGGAAGCCTACATACAAAGCAATGGTTGTCACTTTACTGTCAGCATACAAAGCTCAAGCCTGTAACATGTCCTTTAAAATCCACTTTCTTCACTCTCACCTCGACTTCTTCCCTGCAACATTTAGGCGCCGTCAGCGATGAACACGGGAGAGGTTTCATCAAGACAGCGAAGATGGAGAAGGATATCAAGGTAAATGGAATCCGACTATGCTGGCGACTACTGTTGGGGACTCATTAGGGAAGCACCGCAGGACATTTATAAACGTAAATCAAGAGCTGTTGCGTTACATAAAATTGTGTAAAATTTACAAAAATGATAAAAATTGTAAAAAATTAAATTGAAAAGGTCAATTGTTTTACATATGTAAATATTACAAAATGTTGGTTAATTGAATGTTTACTCCACAAAAAGTTTCCATAAAATTTTGTTCAATTCTTCACAAACCAGTAAAAATTGTAATATTGTAAAAAAATAAACTTCGAAAAAGTGCATCTGTTTACAATAAATGTATAATACAAATGTTTTTCATGAAACTGTTCATTATACAACCAGAACACATTATGATTTAAAAAAAGGTTGCGGACGTAATTTTTTGCATTCAACTATATTTTAGTAATAAATAAATAAAACAAGCTACAATTTAATAAATGGCAAATATCTCAAAATCTGTGGGTTCCACAGAAAAACTATAAGTATTTTCGGAATCAGCAACTAAAAATATATAAAAAAAAGTGTGTTTCGCAACCGATACAGAAATGAAGTTAATTTTTGTTAATATGTGATATTTTTCTAATATATATTTCCAATTTGATATTGACAATCAGAATAGTTTTAATTTTTTACAGTTTGTTATCTACAGAATGTAACTCAAAGACTTTTCTAGTTTTAATTAACCATAAAAAAACAAATAAAGGTTTAATGATATAATGCTTAACAGATCCTTGGAGTAGTTTTGTTGTCAGCAGTAAATTGCATTAGAATGTTTGTCGACCAGATATCTTTATATCTCACAGAAGATCTCTTTAGCATGAGTCTCCCTCGTGTTCACTCATCTCGTTATGGCTTATTCGTTTGTGGAAATAAATTTCGAGTGTTATTAGACTTTATTGGAATGTTGGTATGTTATTTACCTCCATGTACGAAGGAACTTTTGTTGCATATGCTTGTGTTGGTTTGGTGATATGTTTCTATTAACACAGACGCTGATTATGTTTTTTTTTCTTTTTTGGTAAACTGTAATTATAGAACGCCTCTCCGCCCAGTCCGTATTCTGCTTCCGTTCCAGTAGACAATTCAAATTATGTTAATGATTGAAACAGATTTCTATATACGCAATTAACATCACTCACACTCATATATATATATATATATATATATATATATATATATATAATAATATATATATAATATATATATATATATAATTATATATATTTATATATATGATATATATATCATATATATATAATATATAAGGTTGATGTGTATTTTTGCACATATGCAAGATTATGACAAAGATGAAGCTGATGTCTTAAATTCAAGTTCCCATTCGTCTTTTCATTATATAATAGGTGCACTAGTGAGTTGAAAGTTCATTTTGGAAAGCAAATCTAATATGTAATAAGGGACTACCATTTCGTCTATGAAGAAAAGTAGACCCAAAAGAGATTCTTTGTATGGAGCTCGTCTGCTAAAAGACGATGCAAAAATAATAATAATTAAAGGCGACTAAGAGAGAGAAGAGACAAATATAGAAGTTGCGACTTTCCAGACTTTTGCGACTTTCCAAGCTTTTGTCCGTTTGGAGAAAGATGTTCCATTTCCCTTTCCAAAGGGATTGCAAATCGCATTTTAGCAACTGCGACATTATTTCTTTTGTTAAATAAACACAAAAGGGGAAGACCTGCATCATGTTTTTAACTTAATTAACTTTATTTGTTAATGTTTTCTTTTTCTTTTTCTTAAGAATTACCTTTTTAAAGAACAAAAAATGAATTTTAACAATAAATTTAAATTTCAAAATCTTCTCTTTTTCATACTATGGGACATTTAATATTGATAAACATTATCTTAACACATTACTTATAATTAACTGTTAAAAATTGTCTCCATTCGTTAGTGTCTTTTCCTCAGAATATTTTAATAAGCATTCTGAAGCCTTGGTTTTACTTTAAATTAAATCAATTAAAGTAAATTTGTTCAAACAAAATGCCTATATATGTTTCATTTAATATATATATATATATATATATATATATATAGTATATATATATATATATACTTATAATATATATTTATATATATATTAGTATATATATCCTAGTATATTATATATATATATATATATATATACATTATATATATATATATATAATATATATATATATATATATATATATATAAAATAGTAATATATATATATATATATAATATATATATATATATATATATATATATATATATATATATATATATGATAGGCTTCTGAATGGAACTAAAAGTACATATGTTGATAGTGAAGCGTGTGTAAGTATAAATGGTGTGTGAAGAGTGAATGGTTTAATATATACAGAATATATGAGAGTGAGGAGTGAGGTAGGGATGTGTTAAGTCTCCTTGGCTATTTAATTACTATATAGAAGGGGCGATGAACGAATTTAAGGCTAAGATAGCAAAGGGTGTTGTTTTGTTATATATATATATATTAATATATATATATTAGTATATATAATTATATATATAATATATTGAGTATACTATATATATATATATATATATATATAATAAAGAGATGAGAGAGAGAGGAGAGAAGGAGAGAGAAGACATAAGACCAAAGAGAGTGACCTTTCTAGCAGAAATAAAATCCTTAATTTTCATTCTAATTTGATAAACCGAAAGCCAAAAGAAAGATATCGAACAGTCATTTCCAATTACGCAATAAAAAGGAAATTGGTGGCGTAGGAAAATGTACCATCTCCAACTTTTTCAGATGACCTATCTTATTAGGTTGCATTTTATTGGTAGTTGAATATTTGCATTTTTTTTTATTACCTCCCTCCCCCAAAAAAATTGATATTCCCCCAAAACTCCGAATATTCAGATATTATAAACATCTTTTGGTTGTTTATTGGATTACTGTTAACACCTTATTTGCTAAATAACTTGACTATTTTTATGAACTAAACTTTTAAATTTTTTTTTAATAATAATAATAATAATAATAATAATAATAATAATAATAATAATAATAATAATAATAATAATAATAATAATAATAATAATAATAATCCCTTAATAATAATCATGATAATAATTGAAGAAATTTAAAAGGAAAAAATAAAAGCAAATAATTAAAACAATTGCTAAATGAAACAAATTCTAATTAAAACGTTCATAAAATAATGTCTTAAAAAATATTTCATAATTTAAGTTAATTTTTAAGCTAAATGATTGTGTGACCACACACACACATATACACACACATACATACACATACACGCACAAACACACACACATACACACACAAGCATTGATATTTACAAGTTATTGTGTCAATATGTCTGCATTCCAAATTATAGTAAGAAGAAAACATTGACAGGAAATCTGTACCAAAAATGTAATTCTTTCATTTCTAGGGAGCGAAGAAGGAAATGGTTAGGGGGGGGGATGGTTCGGGGATCGTACAAGTAAGAAGAGAAAAGGTCGTGTCGAATGAGGAGAGAAATTGTGAGGAAAGGAATTAATGGAAGGAAATTGCTTTCGTTTCATGTCAAACACATTTCCTTCCTGTCTTTATATATTGTATCGGAGAAAGTAACTCTCTATCTGATTTATGCAAACACAACACACATATATATATATATATTATATATATATAATATATATAATATATAGATAGATTATATATATAATATAGTATATATATATATATATATATATATATATATATATATATATTATATATATATATATATATTATATATATTCGCTCATTTGGCGGCAATGTCTTGCAACTAATGTATTTTAAAAGTATCAAACAACTAAATATAGACATTCCGTATAAAATGATGTGGTGCTTTTATTTTCGTTAAATATAGGGAACAATGCAACATCCCTGAAGAGAGTGGTTATTTCATTTTCAATTTCTTGATTTTTTTGAAATTATTTTGAAAACTTTAAAATGTTTTCTAATGATAAATCAATAAATTTTTAAGTTTATGGCGATTTTACAATCATTACAAACGATATATATAATATATAGTTATATATTAAAGTATATATTATATAATATAATATTATATAATATTATATATATATATATATATATACATCAATATAAAGATATATATATATATATACTATATATATATATATATATAATATAGTATCCTCATTTGCGGCAAGAATAACATAACTCAGAGATTTGCATCAATTTGAGTTATTACTACGAACGACATAGATAATGATGTGTGCTTTTTAATTGTAAAAGCATAATATCAATAATCAAATACTGACGAGAGAGTGGTTTTTTTCATTTTTCATTTCTTATACTTTGATTATGATTGAAACTTTTAAATGCTTTTCTGATAAATCAAATTTTAAGTTATGCCGATTTACATCATTAAACGATATATATATATATATATATATATATATAGCCCTACTCCATATATATATATTATACTAAATATAATAAGTATATATAAGTATATAATTATAATATTATATATATATAATATATATATTATATAATATATATACAGGGTGGAAAAACCAGAGTTTTATTTTAATATAATAATTATAGCCAGTGTCTCTTCATTAACCTGTGCTCAAGCACGTATGCACATGAGTAATAGGAATCGCTCTCTGATATATATATTTACTATATACTATATATATTATATATACTATATTATTATATATATACTATATAATATATATATATATATATTATATATATTATATATATATATATTAAAATATTGCTTGAATACTAATATATATACTATTATATTTATATATATATATATATATATATATAATATATATAATAACTATATATAATAGTATATATATATATACTATATATATTATATAATATAATATATATAGAAGGCGAATCCTATTTTCGAAAAGTTAGGACTATTTTTAAAAATTATAAAACCCAATTTAATGCAAATTTCAAAATGTTACGATAAATTCTCTCTAAATTTTTTTTTAGCAAAAATTTGTCAAATGAATAAAAATATTACATAATAAATATAAAATTATGTAAAATTGAAAAAAAATGTAGGAATAACGAAATTAAATAACGTTATTTTTCAATCCATTAAAAAGATGACTGGTCGTCGGCTCAAATGGAATAACGAGATTGTGTGTGTGTTGAATTTAGAGTATAAAATTGTTCATATTGTCCTTTTGATATCTTTGTTTACAGTTCTCTTTAATGATATAGGAATAAGAGACTCTATTTTATGTTTTTTTTTTCTCCTTTCTCCTCTCTCTCTCTCTCTCTCTCTCTCTATATTATTATATATATATATATATCTATATAATATATATATTAAATATATATATATAATATATATATATATATAGTATATATATATATATATATATATATATATAATCTGATATATATATATATATATAGTACTTATATATATATATTATATTTATAATATAATATATTATATATATATATAATTATTATATATAGAGAGAGAGAGAGAGAGAGAGAGAGAGAGAGAGAGAGAGAGAAAGGCGAGAGAGAGAGAGAGAGAGAGAGAGAGATTAGAGAGAGAGAGAGAGTGCAGAAGAGAGAGAGAGAGAGAGAGAGAGAGAGAGAAGAGCCGAGTAGTAAAAAGTTACTGGAGTCGCGCTGGATACTATATATATATATATATATATAATATTGTATATAATTATATAATATATATATTAGATATATAGTATATTTACTATATATATATCTTATATATATATTATATATGTATAGATTGAAGCGGTTTCTCTCTTTTCGCAACTCTCTTGGTCTTTTTTCGACGGTAAGAACCGCTGGGAAGAGTATTACGCATCAGCTAAATCAGAATATGTTCCCTATAATAATTACCATTATTTTCATACTTAGAGAATATTCTGGTGCGTTATACCTCAGATTTTACTTATAACTAGCCATATCGTTTCTTCTAACCATTGTGATTATTCTCTCTGTCTCTCGTCTCCACTCATCTCTTCTCTTCGTCTCTTCCTCGATGGTCTCTCTTCTCCTCTCTCTCTCTTTCGTTCTTCTCGCTCATTCTCTCCGGTTCTCTTGCTCCTCTCTTCAATCTGCTCGACTCCGCGCGTTCGCTCTCTTCTGATCCGATACCCTCTCTCTTCTCGTGGTCAACATGAGAATTCGCTCTCAGTGTTTATTCACTCAGATTAAAGGTGTAGCGAGATTTTCGTCCTGCGTGTGTAAGTTCCCAGAGTAGCCTCAAGTGTCGCTGGGATGATGGCTGTAACGGCTGGTTTTAGACGCGTTCTTCTTCGGCACTGTCCCGGTTTTGATGCTCTGTCCATCGGGACTTTGAACGTTGTCCTCTGGATTGGAATGTGAGCATGTCAATCACTTGGTGAAGTCGAAAATATGAGAAGCCATATTCTCAGCCTAGACATCCTGTGACTTCTAACTCTCCACAGGTCCTTCGAAGATCTGTCGAAATCTAGGCTGCTTAAGACAACAGATGTTGGAATCGTTGTTTAAAAGACTCTGAGTAATTTTATTTCGAATACTTTCAGTTAGCTTTTTACAGAGGCACTTTTGCTCTTAACTAACTGTGACGTTTCTTTACGCAGGTAGGAATACCGCCTTATTCCCTTGACTTCCCTTTCTCCTTGTTTCTTTATGGTTCTCTCTCGACTTCAAA
>JABUQX010132163.1:0-7500 GCA_015478945.1 Trachelipus rathkii
TAACATTTACAGTTTTTTTAGTGTGTGAATACTCTAACCTGTTTTTTTATTTTTTTTTTATGTCTGTTTGTCTTTGCTTGTTGTTTTTGGTTTGGTGTGGTTGTGTGTGCGTGTGTGATGGCAGATTTGCGCAGGCGTGGGCTTTCTATAGACTTTACTAACATCCGAGGCTTAAACTCTAATTCTGCATCCCTGGAATACCACCTCTCTAACTCTAACCCTAACCTTTTGCTCTTGTCTGAGACACAGATGGCTAAGAATAAACCTCTGACTCGTTTAATATATCCAACTATAACTTATTTCATAATTTCCGTCTAAAGGGTGGAGTATGTGCCTATGTAAACATAAAAACTCCTGTAACACGTCTCGAGAATCTCGAATCTCCTAACTTCGATGTTCTGTGGCTTAAAATCTTTCTTCCTTCTACTACAATAATCTTGTGCTTCTGCTACTGTTCTCCTAACAGAACAAATTTTCACGCATTTTTTGAATATCTTACTACTTCTCACGAGACTGTTATATTTTCTCATCCAAATACTGAGGTCCTCTATTTAGGGGATTTCAATGTACAACACTGAATGGTTGGGGTCCTCTCATACTGATTTAGGGGTGAGGAAGCCGAATCATTCAGTATTCTCAACGATCTGGAGCAACTAATTAAAGAACCCACACACGTTCCGGATCGTCCCAACCAATTCTTGAACACACTTGACCTATGTCTCACCACTAGTCCTTCTCTCTATAAATACACCACCTGCCCTATTGGTACCCACCACAACCTTATATCTCTTTAATTTTAATACTTTCTTCTCCAACAGTTCCATCCTGCCCTACGTGTTTTTTCTGACACTTTGATCGGGCCGATTGGGAGGCCGTGCGTTGCTTCTACGCTAACTATAATTGGAGTGACTGCTTTGACTGGTGACGCTTCAGCTTCTGCCGATAAGGTGGAGCTGTGTAATCGTTGATGGATGAGCAGGTTCATTCTTCTGACTAAATCTTTCTTTCTCTCCTCAAATCCATGGTTCGATCGTACTTGTTCTCTGGCCATTCTCAGGCTAGAGACAGTGTATCGATCAAAAATTTCGTTCTCCTATCACTTAATTTTCATTCAGCTAGAGATCCTTGCAGGGAAGCTCTTCGACAAGCAGAAGGCTTCCAGCAGATGAGCCTTCGCTAACCCTCCTTGGTTGTCCTACTGACAAATCTTTCTGGCCTCTGGCCAGCCAAAAACATTCTAACAACTTCTGTAAATCTGCCTTTCCTCCTCCTATTCGTTCTGGATGGTTCTGTTGCTAATTCTCCAACTGAAAAAGGCCAATTTCTTCAGCCTCCTATTTTCCTCTAACTCAACCCTGGATGATTCTTGGCATTCCTCTTCCTCCTCCTTTCAGGTGTCCTAGGTGTCCTATGCCTTGCCTGTGATTACATTTGGATCGGGTGCATGGGCTCCCGAAATCTATGAACGTTAGGAAGGCCCGGATGGCATTCCTCCCGTGTTTTGAGGGAGTGTGCTTCCGTGCTGGCTCCTCCCCCCTCTCGTTCAACTATATTTTCTATGTCTCAATACTAACACTTTGCCTCAGTGTTGGGAGCACGCACATGTCCAACCTATTCGAAAAAGGTAGCTGCCTGGATCCTTTTCTAACTATCGCCCAACAGCTCCCTCACTTGTATTCTATCTAAGATCTTTTTTGAAACCCTTCTCAACTCTCTTTCATTTCTCAGATCATCTGGAATCTCATTCTCGCTTCTTTTCCGATCGCCAGTATGGCTTTCGACGCTCGAGGTCTACTGGCGATATACTCTCCCTTCCTATCTTACTGATTTATGGTTTTTCCGCCCTTAGGAACTATATGGAGACGAGGTGGCGCTTGACATATCCAAAAGCATTTGACCGGGTATGGCAAGCGTCACTGCTCCAAGCCTCTCCCCTCCTTTTTGTTTCCTCCTTCTCTTTGCTTACTTATATCTAGTTTTCTCAAATCGCTCAATATCGGCTGTTGTTGACGGGGAGACTTCTTCTTCTTTTTTCTCTCTGTCAATTGTGTCTTCAGGGTTCTGTCTCTATCTCCCACTTTATCTTTACTTTCACAATGATCTCTCACCTGCACATCTAACCCTATCCTCTCGTATGCCGATGACTCGACTCTTCATTCTTCTCAACTCATTTCAATTCTGCTCCCCTTTTACTTCTAGATTGCCTCTCGTCTTAATCTTCCGATTCTATTCTCGCAGATCCTGATAGAATTTCCGGGTGGGGTCGTCTCAACCTTTGTGAAATTTTTAATTTTTAATAGAAGAATACTACAAATCTTCCTCTCTAAAACACCTTCCAACTTTCCCATTCTTTCGACGGTTCTCTCTCTCGTTTCTCCTGTTGACAACAGTAAACATCCTTGGCCTTAGCATAAACAAAAATGTCTTGGAAACCCCACATCACAACGGTTGCTAGGGCGGCCTCAAAGAAATTGGGAATTCTGTTTAGACTGAGACTTTTTTTCCTCTTCTCTTGTGTTATTTAGCTATACAAGGGTCCGCTCTTGTATGAAGTACCGGTTTCATATCTTAGTCTGGTTTCAATAATGACTTTTGGACAGGTCGAGTCAAAGGTCAAAAGACTTTATAAACTGTTCCGTACTTTCCACTTCAATTTGACCCTCTATCTTTGCGGCGTGATGTTGGTGCTTCATCTCTTTTCTATAGATACCGCAGTGGCAGGTGCTCGAGCGAACTTGTCACTCGCGTGCCACCACCTTTACGACGCCCGCGTAACACAAGGGTGCGTTAGTCTGCGCATGAGTTTTGTGTGGATATTGGCAACCCCAGGCTGGGGTTCCACTGCGGTGCTTCCCTTTCTTTCCCTGCCACCCTGTTCTGTTGTGGAATCTCTTCTTCCATCTTCTGTGTTTCATGCGTGGAATTTAATCTCCCTCACTTCAAAGCTTGTGTCTGTGCTCATCTACGTAATTTGCGTTAGTTGGTGGCTTCTGAGACGTAGAGAAGTTCCCCTCTTGAATAGGGCTATGCCCGTGAGTGGTGGTGACAACTGTAAAAACAAACAAAAACAAACAAATATGTATATATATATATATATATATATATATATATATATATATATAGTAGTAAAGAGTATATATATATATATATATATATATATATATATATATATATATATATATATATATATATATATATATATATATAACATAGGTTATCAACATGATCGACTTCAGGATTGGAGTCAGATCAAACATAGCGTCAATATATTTTTTTTATCTACCCAATTTAATTGAAGTTCATTTGTCAGTATTTATTTATTTATATTTTATTAATTATTTTTAACTAAATATTATTTTTTAGACCTATAATATAAGCATTGACACTTAATTAATTCTTTATTATAAAGACATAAAATATATTCCTCCTACTTCACATGATATATTCAACACAAAGTTTCGTGCATACTTTATCCATGTGGATACTTCACATAGAGGATTCATGTAAGTTATTTTACATGCAAATATATATATATATATATATATATATATAGAGGTTATATATATATATATATATGAGAATAGTGTATATATATATGTATATATATATATATATATATATATATATATATATATATATATATATGTTATAAATATATATATATATATATATATATATATATGTATATATTTACATATAGAATATTTATATATGTATATTTATATATATATATATATATATATATATATATATATATATATATATATATATATAAATATCATCATCAATATCATCACCCACCTTCCAAGATCAAATAGGTGAGTAGCATACATTGGAAAAAGAAAAGTAGTAGAAGAATATGACGAGAGCCAAAAAGAAAGCCCAGCCTTACCGCCCCCTTTATATCCTTGTTATTTTGTGTTAGTTTGTTTATATGTGGGTTGCTTGAAGATTCTTTTTAGAGACGAGGTGTTAGACGAGGTTAGTCTTAATGTTGAAGGTAAAGTTTTAAGGATTTGATGGTGTGGTATGTGAGGAATAGGTAAATAGGTGAGAGAGTGTGTGTTGGTCTCAGTGGTAGTGTTCCCCTTCTCTTTTACAAAATGAAATCAAATACATTTTCAATACTTTCAAGAAACTCTCTTACCCTACCTACACAATCAAAAGATCACTTAAAAAATCAAAAAATAAATTTACAACCCTACCACTGAGACGAACACACACTCTCACCTATTTACCCATTCCTCACATACCACATCATCAAATTCTTAAAACTTTACCCTCAACATTAAGACTAACCTCCTCTAACACCTCGTCTCTAAAAAGAATCTTCAAACCACCCACTCATATACAAAATAACATCTCACAATGCATATACAAAATCCCATGCTTTCAATGCACCTCCCATTACATAGGCGAAACAAATGACTTCAATAGAAGACTCTATCAACATAAACATGATCTTTCTTACGACTCTCAAAACTCCGCTCTTACCACACATAGATCCAATCTCAATCATAACATCAACATCAAAGATATGCGCCCCATCCTACTGGCACTCGACCCCACCAAACGCAAACTCATAGAATCACTATGCATAAAAAATCTTCCTAATTTTAACATACAAAAAGTAGAATATACATTTGATCCTACACTCAACAATATTCTTTCCACCACACCTTTTTTCAAATATATAAAAGCAAAATTTACTTAAATTTAAACTATTTGTTTTAATTTTATATAAACTTACAAAATATCATTAAATTTATTTAGTCTTCAAATACCAACGTTCGAAAGAGGATCCAGATAAAATAAGGATTGAAAGTTAACGTTTACAAACATCATATGAAGACCATGTAAATACTTTTAAATATATTCTTGCAGTTTTATTGATATTAATATTTAAGGCCTTCTACTATATATATATATATATATATATATATATATATATATATATATATATATATATATATGGTTGTTAAGTTATATATTATATATATATATATATATATATATATATATATATATATATATATATATATATATAGACAAATTTGTAGAAACTATATTGTGAATAGTGAGGATATAGTAATCCACCTCATAAGGCTAGCGTAAAAACCATAACCTCCTAAGTTTCCTGATCATAAAATGAAAATTAATTTAGGTTAAGTTAGATTAGGTTATGTTATGTTAGGTTAGGTTACACTGGTTACTTTATTTAGGTTGTGTAGGTTAGGTTAAGTTAGGTACCTTGGTAGTCACAGTACAGTTTCTAAAAATTTGCCTATATATATATATATATATATATATATATATATATATATATATATATATATATATATATATATATATATATATATATATATATATATATATATATATATATATATATATATATATATATATATAGGCCCTTTTCTGTTTTAAGCTTGGGCCAGTTTTGATTTTTTTTTTTTTTTTTTTTTTTTTTTTTTATATTTTTTTATATTATACCAACAATTAATTTTTGTTGTAAAGGACAAGATTTAAAAGTTCAAAGTATTTTCTTTAAATAATTTTTAAAAATCACATTTTTGTTAAATATTGTTTTAAAAATGAAATATCTCGAAAAGTACGACACTTACAGAAAAACCAATTACATATTTGGAATCAGCGTATAAAGCTTATTATAAAAATGTAAAAATAAATAAATAAAAACATTTTTTTTTCATAAATTAAATATCTCAAAAAGTACGACACTTACAGAAAAACCAATTACATATTTGGAATCAGCGTATAAAGCTTATTACAAAAATTAAAAATAAAAAATAAAAAAAGTAAAAAATATAAAAATAAAATTAGTTTCGAGCCGACGGGGGACAGAGGGGGACGTTTTCCATCCGTAGGGGAGGGCGGAGGAACCCCCGTGACACCCAAATGCCTTCGTAAAGAGCGGTTCCGAGACCCTCCCGGAGGGAATAGTCCTACCTCTGTCGTTCCTCGGAAGCTGCCGAGGGAGACCCTGACTCCTGCCATCTTTGGTGGTTTTTACCCTTTGGGTATCTCTTTAGCTAAAAATAAAAAATTTTTTTAAAAGTTACGGATCCGTAAAACGTAACTGGTCCTATATATTTTTTAATCATGTCCGTTACCACTGAAATTCTTTGTTGGTATCATATAACAGCAAATATATTAAAAACAAAACAATATCAAAACTGACCCAAGCTGTAAACAGAGGGTGTCCCAGAGTATATATATATATATATATATATAGCAAAGAGAGTTATATATATATATATATATATATATATATATATATATATATATATATATATATATATATATATATATATATATATATATATATATATATATATATATATATATATATATATATATATATATATATATATATATATATATATTTAATTATTATTATTATTATTATTATTATTATTATTATTATTATTATTATTATTATTATTATTATTATTATTATTATTATTATTATTATTATTATTGCTCTGCTTCTTTATGCAACTTGACCTTCTTATCTTACCAAAAGAGACTTTTTATATAATGGATTTAATCTGAAAGGAAAATCATTTCATGCCGCTGATAAAAGTTGAATGATGTATCATTTAGGCTTATATATATTCCGACATATTTGCAAATATTTTATTTCGTACACTCTTTAAGAAAATATGGAATTATTGATGTGCTTTAGATTGAATTGTAGTTAAACTATTAGTGTATTCTAAATTCTCTATAATATTTTGTTGCTAATTTACAATATGTTTTAAATAAATGTATCATTCAATACCATGTTGGATATTAAGTACATAGAATAATAACTATCATTCAATTATTAGGATATTTTTTTCAATAAATAACAAAATATTATATAGCCTATACAGCTTAAGTTGCGAATCCTCAAGCATATGGGCATTTCCTTTCGTAATAATATTCCTATTTCTCAACCAGAGAATTCAGCTATGAGCTCTTCTTCTTCTTCTTCTTCTTCTTCTTCTTCTTCTTCTTCTTCTTCTTCTTCTTCTTCTTCTTCTTCTTCTTCTTCTTCTTCTTCTTCTTCTTCTTCTTCTTCTTCTTCTTCTTCTTCTTCTTTTCTTTGCTTCTTTCTTTCTTTTTTTTTTTCTTTCTTCTTTTCTTTCTTTCTTTCTTTCTCTTCTTTCTCTTTTCTTCCTTTTCTTTTCTTTCTTTCTTCTTTCTTCTTTTCTTTCTTCTTCTTCTTCTTTCTTCTTTCTTCTTTCTTCTTTCTTTCTTTCTTTTTCTTCTTTCTCTCTCTTTCTTTCTTTCTTTCTCTCTACTTCTTTCTTTCTTCTTTAGACCTTAGTCTTTCTTTCTTGTTCTTCTTTTCTCCCTTCCCTTCTTCCCTTCTTCTTCTTCTTCTTCTTCTTCTTCTTCTTCTTCTTCTTCTTCTTCTTCTTCTTCTTCTTCTTCTTCTCCTTCTTCTTCTTCTTCTCTCTCTCTAGTCTTCGGTAAATCTGGAGTGCCAAGAGC
>JABUQX010132163.1:20000-42329 GCA_015478945.1 Trachelipus rathkii
AATCAATCTCACTGAAGATACTCTCTCCAGAAATCCTCCGCAAGAGCGATAAACTTCAAGGAAAAGGCTGCGACTCGAATTTCAATCACAAACATAAATCCTCCTATATATCAAAAAATAGGTTGAAAACGCGCTGAAAGCGTGACTACCACATTCGTCTACAAAGAGAGAGTACTCAACAGACAGGACTTTTGTTACTTTATACTTTCAATTGCATATATTTACTTCGTTGAATAAAAACATCATTCAAATATGGATGTTCTAAATTTACAACCTCTTTATATAGGGTTCTTGGCTCATTAAAAGAAGCCACCAATTTTAGCAATGGCCTACCCCTATATATTATATATAGTATATATATATATATATATATATATATATATATATATATTTATACTATATATATATTTATATATGTAAATATAATTATATTATATATATATATATATATTATATATTATATATATATATATATTATTTGTAAAGGTATTACACGGCAATGTAGGGGACTCGAGCCGACGGGGAACACAGGGGGGGACGTTTTCCATACCCCGTAGGGGAGTGGCGGAGGAACCCCCGCGACACCCAAATACCAAAGAGCGGGGGTTTTGGAGACCCTCCCCGGAGGGGGAAATAGTCCTACCCCTAGTTCCCCGGAAGAGCCGGAGAGACCCCGACTCCTTTGCATCGGTAGGTATACCCGTGGGGCTATTCTTTAGTTAAATAAAAAAGATTAACTATACTAGAAAGTCTATTTATTTTAACGAGTAAATTATATAGTCTTAAATTGGCTTTCCCTCATATCTATAATCTATTAACAAATTTTTTTCTTTTCTTTTTTTTTACATTTTCCGAACTAAAATTTTACCAGCTGTTATTGTAGTTTTTGAGATATGTTTTTTTTTTTTTTTTTTTTTTTTTTTTTTTTTTTTTTTTTTTTTTTTTTTTTTTTTTTTTTTAACATTTTCCGCACTAAAATTTTACCAGCATTCCAGCAATGTATTCCTTTTCCCGGTAGCTGTTGTAGTTTTTGAGATATGGATTGTGGCTCTTCTAGAGGCTGACCTTGCATCTAAAATAGTATTTGTTATTTATTTATTTTTACGCAACAATATATTTGACATATCTCACATAACTCTCATGTTTTATTATATTGCATTCTTGGAGAAAATCTAATAAACATATTCGTTTCCTGTTATTTTAAAAATACCGTCAGGTTTCATCTACGAGTTAAGCTAGGCCACGGTATGGCTAGGCTAACACTAGCCTAACAACAGTCAATAAATTAATAATAAGTTTAAACCGCATATTTTTAAATTCGATGTGGAGTTTAAAAAAATGCGAAAAGAAGTCTTTTTTATAAATTATAAAAATAATAATGTCTATAGAAGGGAATAAAATGTAATTATCCCTCTAAAATAATAAATTCGGATTAAATTTCCCAAAGCTTTTTTTACTGGGTAAGGGGATAGCCATTATATATATTTATTGATATATATATATAATATATATTATAATTATTATTATTATTATATATTATATATATATATATATATATATATATATATAATATTATATATATATTATATTATATATTATATATATATATATATATATTATATATTATATATATTATATAATAATATATATATATATATATAATTTATATATATATATATATATATATATATATTATAATATATATATATATATATTAATATAATATATAGAGTATATATATTATATATATATATATATAATATATTATATATATATATATATATATATATAATATATATATATATATATATATATTCCCAGGAAGGAAGGACCAAGGTACACTTAAATTCACCAGAATTTGATTCATAATTAGAATCATAATTAAGCCAAAGGACGATGAAATTGAGAAGAGAAGAGTGTCCCAGACTTTATGAGTGTGTACGTAAGAGTGAGCATAGCTGTCAAACCATGGGTCAGATTTCTGAACAGAGAAATGATGAGACAGTGTGGAAAGACTGGTGGCACGAATCTTCCTCAAAGAAGGATGTAGGAGTGTAGAAAATTCAAAAGAACATTTTCCTTTGTAAGAAAGACAATATGGTGAGAGCGTATCATATTTCGATTAGAAGAAACAGTGACTCAAACTGTAGAGTGAAAGATTTGCTTTTGATGACAGCTCAAAGGTCAGTCCTTCATGAGGATCCTTGAAAGCAACTTGCTAGAGAGCTCTTTATTTTTAACTGGGCAATGCCTGTGAGTTCAAAGTTTTTTTTCTAATATAAAGTTGATGAAGCAAAACTTCTTAACTCCAACCTTTAAAAATATGCTGTATGAGTGAAACAACCCCGATATTTTATATATTCCATACCTGAGGGAATGACTGGAGGGGTGTTAAGAAATTTTGAAGCCATCTCAGAACACCAAACCTCTTAAAAGCTTGTTTAGTAAGATAAAAAGTGTAATCATCTTAGAAGATCACGAGAAAAAAAGAAACACAAAGAACATTAAGGAGAGAGGAAGGCTTAAGCTGTGTGTTTTCAAAGAAAATGTTGTTCTTAAGTGGAAGATTATATTGAGTAGAAAGATGAGAGAATTGGCAATTCTTTGCTCCAATTAAAATTAGAGAAGGGGTTAGTTACTACCAGATCATACTCTTGGCATCAGTTTGTTACTTATAAGAGGAATCTCATTCAAAATGAAAGGAATAATTAGGGATGGACTTGTCAGCATAAAGTTGTAGTATTAAAGAGTTGGGAATAGGGTAGAACCTTGATTAATGTCATTAATGATATATTGAAAGGATGAACGGTTCCGTTCCAAATACCAACTGAAAGATACCGAATGAGAAAATTTAAGATAGGATGGGGGATATTTTATCAGCGTGTGTCTTCCGATGACGAGGTGGGGGGGTTTAGGAGCATAGTCGGGGATGAGTTTGGAGTAGGAACTAAAAAATAAAGAATAAAAAATAATATTGTGATGTAAGAACCAATATTCGAAAATATAAAATAAAAATATTTTTGAGGAAAAATAAAATAAAGAATTATAAAAATTATTTCATTATTTACTTCTATATTACAGATTGCAGTCTGTTTTATATGAGTCTCCCTGCCAAATTAAAAACTTTGGCGGTTATGCATTGTTGCATGATTGGGTTTGAGTAAAGAAGTTCATAATCTTAGGGGAAACCGTGGAAGTTTCGTTCAGGAGGAATCAACTGCATAATTTGAAGAAACTTAGATGCTATAATTGCCTTTTAAGTAGATTACTTCTATGTTTTAATAGTTTAAGATGTACGCAATTTAGCATTCTAATTAATTGTGTGGCGATCTTTGTAACTCTTGAATTCTTTTTGTTAAAAATGTGGGTTAGGTCCATAATTTGAGAACTGTTTGGTTTTAAATAAATTTAACTTTGTAGTGCTGAGGCAAATTGGAAATTTAGGTTGAAATCTGTCTCCGTTTTTGTGTTCATTTACCTAAACATTGTTAAATGAATTCTTGTGTAAATCCTAATTTTTGATCAAAAATATATTTTCTACACTTAGTTTGAAATAACTGAAACTTAATATTGATTAGTGCCTCCAAAAAATAAGTTTGTATCTTGATGTTTACTCTGATACCTAAACCAAAATATTAAAATTATAATAAAAATTATAATATGGGGAAAGTAATACATGTATTCTTTGTTCTATTATTTTCTTTTAAAATTTTCTTGTTGATTTAGGTTATTCTGAAAAAAAAATCTTTTACATTTAAGGAATTTCCAAAAGAGTTTAAGATTGATTGTTTTATTTTATATTTTCTCGTGACAATATAAATATTAGTGCTGGCTGGCGAGAGAAAAAAAATTCTTTAAAGTCTAAAAGATGGTTTGTGATTTATGAGACTTATTCCTTTGTGTGAGGAAAGAAGAGTTTGTTTCCACAGTGAAAGATTAAATAGGAGTTTGTTTTCTAAAGTGGAAGATTAAAAAGGTGGATGAGGAATTGGAATATGGAGGTCACCTTTGAAAGTGAAATTGTGCGAGTGCAATGGTAGGTAGAATGGATTGGAGTAACTGAATTTGGTGATGTTGAGGGTTTGAATTTGTGGAGAAGGAGATTTGTCTACAAGATAGTTTCGGAGGTATTGCGGTGGGAAGGTCTTTGAAAGTAAGCCTTCTTGGAAGTGAAGGAGACAAAAAGTTAGGCTTTGGAGGTGGTCGGAGCGCGTAGGAATAGGGTTTTTGTGGAGGAGGGTTTGGAAGAGTTTCAAAAGATACGTCGTGTGAAAGTATGAGTTTTATTTCTGTTTGTGAAATGGAAAGGTTAGAGAAAACTTGTACAGATTTAGATTGAGGAGGGACCACAATTTCCTTATTACATAAGACTTTCGGTTGTGCGACAACCATAGAAAGTGCGGTAGTGGTTCCCTGAGAATTTGGTTTTGGTATAGGATGTGCTATCATTCTTTGGTAAAGGAATAGTTTTGAGATATGTGATCCAAATTTTAAAGGTTAGGAAGAGGAAGTTAGATTTTTAATGAGAGTTAAGAATGACTCAGTGTTATATGGAACTGCTTCGGTTTGAAATAAAGACAAGCGTGAGGCTACTTTAAGTGTGTTTTTTTTAGATAGGAAGGGGGATATTTAGGCAATTTAAAATTTTAAAAAAATTTATTTTTAAAATCCATCATTTTATATCGTATATAATATTTTAATCAATTATTTGACAGTACTACACACATTTCACGCACTAGAAGCGGAGCACTTTAATCACTAATTTAAATTACATTCACTTCATTAATCACTAAAAATGCACCCTTGGCATTGGGTGTCATTTGGACACTAAAGTATGTTCCCGCTGTTCAGTAGATGAAGTGACCGACTGTGAAGGTGAATCATCATCCGATTGAGAAACCATCTGAGAAGGCGAATTATCAGGCAGTTGGCGAACCAAATGCGAAGACGAATTACCAGCTGGTTGAGGAACCATCTGCGATAGTGATTTACCAGCCGGTTGCTGAATCATCTGCGAGGGCAAATTATATTACTAGCCGGTTGAGGAACCAATTGTGTAGGCGATTTACAAGCCAGTTTTGGAAACTCCTTAGAGTGATATGAAGCTTGATGTTAATCTCTCTGGTGTGATTTTGAAGGAAGTGATGAATTCACAAAGAAAGAAATACACATCGAATGAAGTAATACAGTGACAGTGGTATGAGGGTCTCCTATTCATTGTCAGAAATCATTTATGTCACTAATAGATATTAAACGTGGTTCTTCTCAGTTCTTCCAAGAAAGCCGAAATACATTATATACGTAGCAGTTGTGTAGGCTGTTGTCTTCTTCTGTGTATTGTTACGTACTAATCCATTAATATACTGATGGTGAAGTCGTTTCTTTCAGGTTATTGGCACTTCTTCTATATATATTTATATTATTTTTTATTTATTATTATTTATGGATATTTATATTATGATTAGTATTATTATATTATATGATTATTTTTAAAGTATTATATATTTTAGTAGTATATTTATTTTATATAGTTATATAGTATTTATATTATATATTATATTATATTTTTTATATATATATACTATTATATTAATATTTATATATTATTTATATTTAATTATATATTTATTATAATACTTTATTTTTTATATATATTATTATTATATATATACTATATTTACTATATATTATATATTATATATTTATATATATTTTTATATTTATATATATTTAATATATTATTATATTATATTATTATATATATAAATATATTATTATTGTAATTGTAGCAATGGTAATATGAAGTGCCAACTTCGATTGTTAGACGAAATTTACCATACATGAATGAATCTTTCTCTGACTTCTAGGATTTAGAGAGCTGAAGAGAAAATGGAAGTTTCATTCTTGATACTATTATTTTTATGAGTCCTTTGCGCAGCACGAATTTCGTGGTTTAATTTATCATAGGTGCCTGACGGAAATAGTCACGTTATAACTGGTGTTTGTAGGGCTGGTAGACCTGGAATTAACTGTGTGACTGATGTTCCTGTCTCAGAACTGCGGACCTGCATGTTTGCTTTGAAGTTTAGTTCGTTCCATTACGGTGACTATCTTGAAAATTGGTTGATGATGAATGTTGTCGAACGGAGATAGTCATGTTCATTTAACTTGAAGCTGGTATGACTTGCTTCTGCCTTCACCAATCTGCATGTTGTTTGTAGATTTTCGTATGTGTATTACATCTTTGAAATTGATATTGGCTGTACGGATCTAGCATGTTAAAGATCCTAAGCTGGGTAGATTCTTTGAATTACACATGGCTTGTGACTTGATGTCGCGTCATCACGAGTGTCTTGCGATGATGTCCTGAATTTTTATCGTTTTTTTCTTTCAACATACACAGGATTGCTCTTAGAACGTTGTAACAGTTTGTTTTATTTCCTTGTTTCTTCTTTCTTCCAGGGTAGAAGAGATTTGTAGGTGTAGTTCGTCAGCATCCTCTCTTGAATCTTTCTTTTCCTGTGGCAAACTCCGAAGGAATCTTTTGAGGAAGGTGTGCTTCAATGGTTGCGATTTGATTACTTCTTCTGGCTACTTCCTATAGCCGGCTTTGTTGGTGTTGTAACAGACATTTTTTTTTCTTGCCCTGGTGTTGCTCTTCACGAGCTGGGTTACCAATTCTGTAGAAGAGGAAGAGGCCAATTCTGTAGTGGCAGGAATGCTGGGAGTTATCTCTTATTCTTCTTCCTCCACTGGCAGGACTTGTCAGTTATCTCTTTGCTTGTTCTCTCCTACTGCGGACTAGTTGTAATAGTTTTGTTACTTCTTGATAGTTCTCGTGATTGAGGCTTCGTTTATACGATGAGGAGCCTAATCATCTACATTCACTAGGGATTCTACCTTTCTCTGTTGAATTCGCCTTCTTCATCAACAATTCTTTCAGCAATATTTCTTTTTATAATTATCTTTATAGTGTTAGAGTAAAAACAATTATTTTTTTGGCTATTTTATTAAATTTATATTAAAAATATATTCAAACGAGTAGCTAATCTAGAATTATGTGTAATAACATTTAAACAATTTTTTATTATACATAAATCTCTCGCTGACCTGTAACTTTTAAACTTCAAAAAACTTCATTCAATTTTAAATCTTCAGCCAACGGAGAGAGAGAGAGAGCGATGCAGAGAGAGAGAGAGAAGAGGAGAGAGAGAGAAAGGTAGAGGAGAGAGAGAGAGAGAGAGAGAGAGAAGAGAGAGAGACGAGAGAGAGAGAGAGAGATTAAGAGAGAGTATATGAGGGTAAAGTCTAGAAATTCATTTTTAATACATTATAAGAACAATTTTTGATGAAGGGGTTATATTATATTTATAAAGAAATTTAACATTTTCTGGTTAAAGTAAATTAACTATCATAACTCAATTTTATTACTTCTTACTCTAAATATATTTTATACCTAATTTTATAAGGTTAAAAACTCATCTATGACACAGAATTTTATGATTAATTATTCATGAAAGTTATAAAGAGTATTACTGAAATATTTTTTTCATGGGTGAGACAAAGTTGAAGTAGTTTTTGCTTATTTTTTTTTTTGGCTGCATCTGAAGATATTTTCCCTTCGGGTATTTTCTTTTATTGTTTTTACTTATTCGGTCTTCATCTTACCATCATATTTTTGATGTCAATCTTAAAAAAAACGTTTTATTTTTTTTAATATTACTTTTTTAAAAATAACTTTGCGAGTCGTTCTTTCATATTTCATTTTATATTAACAGAAAGATATTATATTATCATTATATATTTAGATTTTTTTATATGTACTTTAATTAAATTTCTTATGTTAACTTAATTTCTATATATATATCATTTATTTTATTATATATTTATTATATTATCTATTATATATATTATATTTTATATTATTACTATTTATATTATATTATATTATATACTATATACAGTATTTTATTTATATATTATTTATTATTAATATTTATATAATATTTATAATTATTTATATTATTTATTATATATCATTATTATATATATATATATATTATTATTATTATAATATTATTTTATTTAATATATATATATTTATATATATATTTCATCATATATTAATATATATATCTATATAATAATATATATTATATATATATTATATTTATTATATTGTAGGGAATTTCTTTTTCAGGTTTACTATATATATATATATATAAAGTTATATATATATATAGTTATAATTATATATATATATATATATATTATATGGTTATATATATATGGTAAGGGTTTCTATTTTATATATATATATAGCTATATATAGGTTTATATACTTATATCTATATATATATATACTGCGGTACTTTTATATGTTTTAATTTGTTATTTTACTTATATATATATTATATATGTGTTATCTGTATATATATTATATTATTATATAGTTAATATTTTTATATTATAATATATATATTATTATCTTATTATACTTATATATAAATCTTATAAATATAGTACAATATTTTATATAACATATACATATATACAAAATTTATTGGATATTTATTTCTTATTTTATTCTTTTATGAGTTCTAAAAAAAAAAACTTTATGGCCATATAATTTTTTTTTTATTATAATGGTCACTACAATGTCTAATTACTCACTGCATGAATTAATATATATAAATATATACTATATATATAATATCATATATATATATATACTATATATATTATATTATATATATATTATATATATATAGTATAATTATAATATATACATATATATATACTATATATTATATTATATATAATAATATATATATATATATACTATATATATATATATACTATACTTATATATATATATTATAATATATATATATATATATTATATATATATATACATACTATATATATTATTATATATATATATATATATATACTATTATAATATATATATATATACTAATATATATAATATATATAGTATATATATATTATAATAATATATATATATATATATTATATATGTATAGTATTATAATATATATATATATATATATATATATATATATATACTATATATATTATATATATATATATATATATATATATTTTATTATATATATAATGTATTATCTAAATAATAATAATAAAAAATAAATATATTTTTCATATGTTGAGCGTTTTACTTAAAATTTTTTTGTTTTTCCTTTTTTTCTCTCTGAGTTTTTGGCTTTTTCAGCAGAGAAAAAATTTTAATACCCTCTCAGAATTTAAAGTAAATCGTCAAAAAGTATAAAAGAAAAATACCTTCTCTTCTTTGCATTTTTACAAAGTCTGAAAAGGTGAACACGTGACCTTTGCCGGTTTATTTATGTCGCATGAATATATGAAACTGCAAGAGCGATCGTAAGAATTTATTTATATTATATATTAGGGGATTCAATTTATTAATACATAACATATGTATAAGAAAAGAAATTATATTTTAATTGAAAAAGTTTCTCTTTGCCTTGTAGATTTTTGTCTTTGTTAAGTTACAGTTTCTTTCTTTTATAGGCTGAGGTTTCCTTCTTAAACTAGGATTCCAAAATAAATGTTAAGTTGTTTAAGATTTTTCTTTCAAATTTTTTGTAAAAATAAGATAGAATACGTATGACTCTGTATCAATGCTTTTATGTTACGCTTTAGACGGCTCATACATTTTTACAATATATTTATCCTTTAGGGGCATTTCCTTGTCTTATTTGTATGTAAGGGTAAACGTTCACTAGGCAAATAAATGCTTAAGTAGAGAAAAAAGCTCGTTCAAACGCTAACTGCTGTGCGTGTAGAGGTAGCATAGGAATATACAAAATTCTATGTGTGCCACCCATTTATCATTGTCAACAGTTGCTTTTTGTGAGATTGGACGTATTGCATGATGTCCTCTATGATAATCCGTAATACTTTCTAAAGTTTTAAAGATCAATTATTTTCAACTTCTTTCAGAGTCAGCAGAGAATTTTTTAAGGGATATATGGAACTAATTGTGTACATAGATTGATATAGAAAGAACCTGTACCTTTATTTCTTAGAACCAGCCGAAGCTATTGATCTAGTAAACATCTTTTACTAATATTAACTATAGTATAAGCTTTATATTCATTAACTTCACGATCTTCTGAGCTTTCTCACTTGAAAAAATATAGGTAAAAATGAAGTAAGTGTCAGTAATTTAATGGTAAATACTGTGGATTATTATTCAATCGCTACTTAGCTAATATGTTCAGGTTGTATACTTTAGCTCTGATCATTGATACATTACTAGCACCTTATATGCATTACAAAGGTCACGTTGCATTAGTGCAGATTTATTTTTTTGTTAGTAGTTAGATCTATCATTTAAAGCATATACCTGTATAGATAGGTAACGATTAAATAATAAATAGCAGTTAGTCATCTTGTAGAATGAAGTCGATTTGTCCAAATAGGATGTATTAGAAGAACTTTTCTACTCTTCTCTTTAACCTTGGATGTTGCATAATTTTCTATCAGCATGCTATTTAATATAAGAGAGATGGTTACACGACAATCTAGCATATCTTTTTATCAGTTTCAGAGGAAGGAATGGAGAATAATTGACATTCATATGGAAATCATTTGAGTTAAGAGGCGGCTCGTGGGTTTGTTGTAAGTTCGAGAACAGGAGAGTACGCTTTATGACTAAGATTCATTATGTTAATGAGTGTTGTATGTTAATTACTAGTTCTTAGCACAACATTTCACCAATAGATTGTGAAGTCGGAAAAGTAAGGTGTTGCGTGGAGGATCTCGGTAAGATATACATAGTGCTTCTCAGCTACTCTCGACTATGCCCGTACACCTTTAAGATTGATATATAATATATCAGCGATTTTTTCCGGAGCTCCACGACTCCGACTGCCCCTTATCATTATCTGTGAGAAAAATTTTCAGGACTTGCTACAGAGAGACCTCTCACCGAGAGTAGCGCTAAGGAAGAACAAGAAATAGCAATCCGTACTTTTGGCTCACTTTAAATCAACCAGTAATATGGCGTATGAGCGCAAGACTCGAAGAGACTTGAGCACTCGACTGCACAGCCAGTCAAGATTCAATTTCGACTGCTCTGCTGGAGCTTCGAAGACCTTATATAGTGCCTTAAACAAAGTTAGGCAAAAAAGAGTAACAATATTATTATGGTCTTACACTATTATTCTCTCTGTCGCATCGTGTTCTTCTTGTAGCATAAAACACTCACTCACAATCAGTCCTAGTTCTCACAATGAAACTTCGATAATACACTCAAACCTCGTCTTTACTATACCCGGTACACATACCGACCAGCCATCCTTAAGGTGTATAAGGCAGACTATAATCATTGTGTATATGACCACTCCATAATTTTATCATATATGAACCGAATGAAACTGCATGTTCCCTCGAAATATATAATAGTTATTGGTCACTGAGGAATAGCAGGTTAGTCTATTAATCTAATTATGAATTGAGTTGATGCTAAATATGTTTCTATCTCAAACTTTCTGTACACGTCAAGATGTTAGACTTCACACGTTTAGCATAATAAGTAGTATAAGTTGGTACATGCTTAGTCACTTTATGCTTCGAAACAGAGATACATATAAGGTGGAACAGGCTGACAGTGTTGATAATTTATCTTATAACAATTTTTAGGTTATAATTGTTCTAACTAAACATATCTTAACATAGCCGTTATGAAGGGGAACTAGAGACTATGTTATCGATCAGGAAATATTCTTTGATTGCTCTACAGTAATAGAGATTTCCTAGCTAGTTAATTGAACTCAACTGAATAAAATGACTGTGCTAAATGCCTAGCTAATTAAAAGATAACGGGGAGTGATCTACGAGTACGGTGACAAGCTAAACAAACCCTAAACGAGAGATGAATATAGATAGAATTAGTTCATTTCAGCATTACTGCTTATTATTATTATCCAGTATTAATCGGTCTCATAATTATTTACTGTGAGATTATGCATTAACTTATTTCTTGTATCCTAGAAGATTATAAAATTCTCATAATCAATTATTTTTAGTAATGCGGAGCGGTGATTGTGTTTAATTTCAACTCAACAGAGACGGTGGGTAAATATAAGGGCTGTATCAATGGAGTCATCGCGAGTACTGTTATGTGTATTTTTAATTTACTTGTATGAATAACCGCAATAACGCTCATCAGCCAATCAAAAGGAAAATATTGTCAGTAACAGCTGTAAATTAACAAGGAGTTATAACGCATTAACAGGACAAATATATCAAATGTAACGACAATCTTGAAGGTCTTACTAGTAGCACAGATGTGAGGAAGTCTTTGTTATTCAGTAGTGGATCGAAGGGGCAATACTTCTGTCCCACACTTGAATCAAACTTTACATATAGTAGGCTGTTTATCATATATGATATGAAATATATCTCCATGTATATCGAGAGAGTATATAAGACCACTGTATGATATTTAGTATATGAACGTATGATATTTTTGTTAATAAACAGAATATTATTTTATACTATTTCGCAGAACTTTGGCAGGGAAAACTTAAAACGGTGCGAGCTTGCCAACATAGTGTTGGGATGGCTGAAGCAATTATCCTCTCTACAAGAGTATTTACATATTCTCAGAGATTTCACCATCTCCTGGAAGCACAAACGCAAGGAAGCACAACTCTTCTCTCACACTGTATCTTTAAAGGGCTTATAAGTCTTTAATGTAAACTAAGTAAGATAGATATTGATGTGAAATATTCTACAAGCGTTATATCTACATATACGGACTATTTTAATTTTCAAATGGTTGAGAGAACTGGACGAAAGTAGATAGCCTAGTGAGTAGAAGTTAAACAACTATGGCTCTCACATATTCTCGCCAATTATGAGGGTTAACTACACGCTTATATATCACTTTTATCCACTAAATAGAGTTAAATAACTTAGGTCATTTATAGTATACAGTATAAGAATAATATTATATGTAAACTAATACAGTAACAAATGATAGAATTTTTTCATTTCAAAAATCAATACCTTCAATCTTCATTATATTATATTATATAACATATAATAATAAATATGTTATACTTTTACTGTTTTTCTAATATATCAATTGTTACTTTAATATAATCTTATTTATGTACACATTATTTCCAGATGTATATACTTTAAAATATGGAGGATAGGGGCCGAATGGATTCATATGCGTTCTAGTATTTGAGGGTATTCAGGCCATTATACTGCTAGTTTTTATAACTAATTACACCCCCCCCCCAATTTGACATAACTTCAGGTGGATCACATTATATTTTGTGAGGGTGTATTATTAAGTGAGCAGTAACAAATTCTTGGAGCACAGAGAAGGAGCTCTTTGAGACAATGTCAGTTGTACCAATACATATCTTTTATTTTGTGAGCGCTAACCTCGAAACCTCACTGCGAGAAACACTAGAGCGGAATAGTGTGTAGGATAACCATCTTGATATTTTTCTAAGCAATTTGTTTTCGGAGTCGTCCAGTCCGACTGAGGTGAGAATATCGTTCGAGAGTTATTGTGGGCTTCGATTAACATTATCAGGCAGGATGATTCTATGCATCTCGATATTCTATATGAGTTGACAGGTTGAGACAGCTTCACAAACACGTAATACACCACAATGCCGAGAGGGTTACTCCAGAATCCTTTGCATCCATACTAAGCACTTCACATCTTGAGCGTTCATTAAGACGTATTGAGCACAATGAGCGGCAAAAAGCTCTACTCAGCATAGCAGCCTCTTGATCGGACTTACTTTCGGATGAGATGCGACGAATAGCACATCTCGGTGGTATATGCGACAGTAAAGTTATGCCAGGATCTAACTCCTCATCGCACCCTTGAAATAGTTTACGTGATGTACCTTGAAAATGCTTCACCGTACAGCATACACCGTTCTTTACTCATCTAATGTTGTTCCAGTAATCTCATATAATTCTTACTAATGATTCTGGCTTATATCTATATGTATTATATATATAAATACTCCTCATCAACTTAGATTTGAGAAATGATACTTCAAATTAATTCGGAAAATTCCCCAAGGTGATGCGAGGGAGAAAGTACCCAGCAAATATTTAATCAAACCTGTCTCATAATGCTCTATTCTTTGGGTCTTAAATACATTATAGTATACTAGTATATGATTCTGCGACTTTATTAATGTTTATGTATAGGGAACCCCATAATTATTTTAAATTTGTAATTGGAATTAATATCATGTGAGGATTTTCTTCAAGTGGGGAAGAGATAAATATTATTGCTTAATCGCGTATATCTGATACTCTCAGTTATTTATTAAACTATTCACTTTAATTTTTTTTAATTAACGCATTTATTTCAAAATTAAACGCATTTCTATTTTTAATTAAAAACTGTTGTAGGAGGCAATTGTCTCAGAGTAGCAAGTTACAGACTCTAATCAGAGAATCTTCAATTATCACAATCCCGGATATGATTTGATATTCTTCTACCAATCTGCAGATGGCAAAACTGATATATTAGATTTTGAAATACCGCATTCTCATAACGTACTCTATTACGTAAATAGATGAAGATAAGATATCAGGCGCAGTAGAGCAACGAGAGCGGAAAGCAAATGTAGAGTTTTAAGGATTTAAGATACAATAGTTATATAACCAATTATAAATTTAAGCAACTCCAAAATGATATGTCTATTGTGGTTAGTATGCTACTACAGAAAATACATGCCTTGACGATTCTATCAAGAAAGACATTTGAGATGAAGTTAATTTCCTCTTATCTAGTTCAATAATAAAATCTAGGTAAAATAATAAATTATATATTATATTATGTAAAAAAAATAATACTCTAAAAAATAATTAATCAGAATATTTAATATTCAGTGTATTAAAATAATTAATATTAGCTGCATAGTCCTCAGTATTTATGACCGGGATTTTTTTCTGTCATTGTTGTATATCTTATCACGATACTCAATCATAAATGTTATCCTGACTTCCATTAGCAAGCCGATAAGTAAAGCGCAATAGATCTTCCTTTGTTTCTGCAAAGGAAGCCTTTAAACACTGAGTGACAAATGCAACTCTCACAACTGGGTAGTCTAATAGATATACAGATCGCTCTGAATAATAGCATCATCGACTCACAGGAGACACTCACTTGCAAACTCTAGTATATCTCATTTCCGATTCTCATTCTACCGCTCTGGGCAGCACTACCAAACACATTTGGTCACAGCAAGTACTCGCATTCAACCACCCGGCACTCCGAAGACTCCGCAGTTTCGCGCTGTGCAGAAGAAACCTAAACTGTATACTACCTCAAATTAATTAACTTTTATCGCTACCTTATGATTATGCTAAATCCTATATACCCTTGAATCAATAATATGGGAGGAAATCAAAATATCTTTTACTCCTATACCAAAGATTCTATTTTCACGCACTGAGAAGCTCTCTCGATAAAAAAACATGAGATGTTTTATAGGCATTTATATAGCTATTTATTCACTTATGATATATGAATCATGAACGCTGGATATTATTATTTATTAGATGTAGTTATAATTGTTTAACATTTTTCTACCTATATAGATGTAATATATTATTCGTGTTTGGTTAGGAGGGTAATGATCTTTCCTCTCCTAAAGTAATTTCTATGTTGTATAAAAATACTTTGTTAGTTTACACAATTTCCGTAGTATACTCACTTGAGGATATTAATAACTAATATTGACTTTTCTTTTAGTGACGAGATGGGCGTACTCAGCAACTCACCTCATCGGTAATGCCTTCTGCAAGTTCCTCTGCTGAGAGTAGCGAGGATAGTTCAGCTCCGGATCATTGCTTTGATTGAATGTTTACTTCCGCTAGCAACTGTGCCCAGAATGAACAGATAACAATATTATTGCTCACACAAGTGCAGCTTTACTCATAGGCCTGTGTAAGGCCCCCATCCACCGGAGCTTAACCTAGATCCCTCGTGTAGTCCGACCAGCAAGACGTCAATCTCCCTATACATCTTACAACATACTCTGAACGAGTGAATCTCTCAGTAGCACGTATTGGTTGGTTAACCAACTCAATCTTCCTCAGAGACCCAGGGACGCGATAGTCTCCTGAAATAAAGCACAATAACCATTTATATCCACTTAGCACTAAGACATCACATTGGACTCTAGTCTCGTCTTTAGCTCTGAATATAATCCTGAGCGTCTTCGCCTCCACTATCTGATCCTACTCTCATTACATTATGAGTTACGACTGTTATTGACCTATTAGGACACCAACCTCATCCTTGCGAA
The DNA here is from genome assembly GCA_015478945.1 of Trachelipus rathkii. NCBI lineage: Eukaryota > Metazoa > Arthropoda > Malacostraca > Isopoda > Trachelipodidae > Trachelipus > Trachelipus rathkii. Next base: position 36,371 of record JABUQX010132163.1, read on the forward strand.
TGAAAATCTGATGGTCTTCAGCCTTTCCACACGTGTTGTGTGTGAGACATCATAGTATGCCCTGGTAGGCTAATAAGAAGAATGGAGTCAGTAACATATCATACTGAGAGAGCATTATGAAACAACTTCCGAGACTCTATTTCTCCGATCGCACTTGATTGGTAAACAATATCACTTGCGATCTGTGTTCGAGGGATTTACCCACTTGAACTAGAACTCAAAGACTGACTTATCACCGACATTTTCACCTTGTCAGAATTGCGTCGAGACACTACCGCTCCCTCTAATACAAATCACCGTCGCCCATAAAAACCGAGGTACACCCCGCGGCATACCTTGCTAGGTACAGTAAAGGCCACATACCGCAAAATCCATGCTTGTGATGGTCGATAACTAGGTAAAATTGCCTTCTTAGAGTAGCGTTCAGAAGGATCTGAATAACCCTAGTCGGATTCCTCACAGTGAAATCCCCGGGGTCATGAACTCGTTTAAGATATGCTCCGCTGAGAGACTTTATGAATTATAAATCACCTTAATAGGTCTCTTAACAACGCATAAAACGTCCAAAACTAAAATCAGCTGTATATCCTCTCTATTGCAAGATAGAGCCTAACTCTACAGGTCAGAAGTCTCGTCAACAGGTCTTGGTAAACAACTTCTTCCATCCTTGTTTACGGATACACGATCTGAACTCAAGGTGGAGGAATCTATAACTCTCTACAGAGTATAACCTACGCCCAATCAGAGACAGGTACTTACGCATATGGACGTAAGATAATTATGCTACAGGCTCTCTTTCGACTACCGTTAATCCATAAACTACTAAAAGGAACTGATATATAACCTAACAATACAACCTATCTCATAAACCACTTAATAAATGTTGCATCTGACCGTAGTTTTCAAACACCAAGACCAAATATACCTCGACCACCAGAGCATAGTTACATATCTTGCTTAGCTATCTTTCCGCCTAGATACATGATATCTGAACATTCTTTAACCTCTTCATTCATCTAAATAACAACAATCATCATCGTGTGACCGAGATCGCTACCGTAAGACCGTAAAGGACAAACGATACACAAATGAACACTGCAATACAGACTCTAATTAGGAGTTTGAGACCCCGCCATGAGTATTCAGCTTCATATCACGATTTTACATAATATCAATGCACTCTATCTCTCGTAAAATTACCACACACTCCGAACTCTATACTACTCAACAGATAATCCTCACAAATCAAATAATCGAGGAGAGTGCGCTTAATTTAACTATTATTGTCATAAACGAACCAACAACGCAACTAACCAAGTTCAACAGACATCAGCCCTCCTATAAGATGCGAATCAATACATCTGGATCTCGATTAGATAAATAGATGCCTGAAGAGTCTTATGTGTTTATTTTATAAAGTCTAAAAATAATTTTCGTTCTATATATTCTTATTTTTTTTTTTTTTTTTTTTTTTTTTTTATAACACGCACTCCCTCTTTACACTAGGTAATCCCCTATCACTCATTAGCAAATAAATTTGCACTGTTCTTTACTTTATTCTCTGCTATAAGAACAAGCACTAGCATACGACATTCAGCTACACACATACCGCAAAACACTACGCTAACATTTCCCGAAAATAGTTTCTTCTCCCATTAATATTAAAACACGAATTAACAAAAAAAGACAAATTACACACTATAAATAAACATTACCTACAGATTCTAACAACCCTCCACCTCCATTATTACTATAATAACAAAACATAGATAAGCACCGATATTACAATATAACTCAAATTAAATCTCAGTTTAATTAAAGTTATTATACAGCGAAAGACCAGACTCAATCGAGACAACTTAGCAACACGCCTGGAGAGATAGTTTAAGTGGCTGAAACACCCTTAATGGACGGAAATCGTCTAAATATCTAGGCAAATTCACAGAAACTTAGTTTTAACAAAATCTTGAACAAAAATCAAATATTTCTTTTGTATTCTACAATGTTGTTGATAACAACGTCTTATATTCATTTTTCTGTAAAGATTTTTCTTGATTGAAATTAAATTAGTACCTGAGGTTCACACCATTATTATTTTTATTTTTATTGCTCGTATGACGCAATCACTATTCTATAACTGTTTGCGAATGGATTAAAAATAGTTCTTTAATAACAAAATATCCCGCACGAGGCATCACCCTCTCCTTATATTCTCAAAGCCTTATTACGACGGTATATTTATAAGCAATTTTCTATTCAATTTCATTAGTTTTTACATCATATTAATTTTTGGCTCTAACCATCCCGCATCTCGAGAGAAAATTTTTGGTTTTTTATATTTTTTTTTCTATAATATATGTAATTTCAACAAGATTCTGCCATACTACAATGTTAAGTAATTGAAAATCTAACAAGCTCTTTGTCACTGTTCTCTCTACAAATACAATCCTCTAGCCACAAATATCTTCCAAGTCTTCCCATATAGATATACAACAATTGATTAAAAAGTGGCTCTAAACTTACCTCACCTCAATCGATACCCAAGCTCCTCATAAAAACACCCTCTCACACTCAATTAAAACTACAAAACGGCGTACCGCAGGGGGCGCCATTCTCTCCATCCTCTTCAATCTTTTCAGCAGAACTGCCCACCCCTACCAACCAATACCACGCATACTAATCACTTACGCCATAAGACATTATTCTCATTTCCCACCACTTGTTAAAGCAGACCACCACTCATACAGCTCAGGCATAAGAACCACGACGAGTGTGATAGGTATGATATTAACAGAATTATGGTCTATCAACTAGGCTACCGAAATAGAATGACACTTCCAACCGTGAAAAATTCGCTTCCCTAGATCTCATCGACTCTAATCTTTCATGCCTGACTACCGTGACATTCAATCATTATCTTCATTAATACTCAATAGTATCTATCCTGATACAACCATACCCCTCTCCCTATAACAATAACCTTCATCCTAAAATATTAGGTATTTGCTTCATGACTCAATGTACAATTGATAGATAATTTCTCTCCCGTTCGCTATTCCGACAAAATTTTTATTTAGACTGAGTGCTTTGAATATTTACAGAGGTCCGATTGACTACCAGAGAATTGTAAACCCGCGTAACTAAATCCTCGTCTCTTTCTCTATATTATACTAATCTTACATGCTCGACAGAAAACTACCCTCTAACAAATTCGCGCCTTAGAAATACAATTAATCACTAACAAATACGCAAATCCTCGAGAAAGGAATCATAAGAATAAAATGAACATAGGTAACCGCATGTTTTCGCACGAGGCTATCAAACATGTCCAAACTGCTATTAACCGAAAACTTTTAATTTAGATAATCAATACACGCCCGTTAGAATATGAGATGCGCGTTTCCAGATGTACTAACAGACTAATACCCAATTCAAACATTTACAGTGATGAGTAAAACACATCCTTTACTTCGTAATTCGAATATTCAAATCAAATATACAAAATTATTTTAGTAAATATATTACTTCCAATTGACATTACAATTTCTAGTTATATGATGTAGTGGTAACATTGATGCAATACTGGCGCTCTATTTCTTTTCAAGAAAGAATGATGACCTCATTGAAAAATTACATGTCCTTATGAAAATCTATAGGCAATGCCTACACCCATCCTATCCTGCCACTCTAATAATTCAAGAGTAAGAGAACTGCTGCAAAGACTTATTGAAACCATCCCGATTGCATGGTCGTGCAACCCATGCTCCGTAAATGCGTGGCGTCAGGGAGTTTCAGATAAGAATCTAGTATACGAGGAACTGTCAATATTAACTCACAAAACCAAGACTGAGATAACAACTTTAGTAACTATCGACATTACAATACGAATAATGATTTAATAGATCCACCTCCACCCCGATAATTAAGAGTCTTAGGCTCACACGGGTACCAATTGTCATTGAAACACTAGTGGCCCCATTACCATATCAATGAATACCCAACACATCATCTACATAATGGTCCTTGGACTTTTTTTCGAATGAACGCAAATTTAACAATAGAGCTTATCTAATAACGAACACTGGCACACATCGTCGCGATGAAAGAATTTGCACACACTCTTCCCGTACAGGTGATAGACAATGCATATGTCGCCAAATAGACCAAATTTAACACCATCCGACCCTAATGGGGAAAAAGGGATCAGCTGATATCAACACCCTCCAGCGATATCTTTTGCAGAAAATATGAAACTGTTGGAAATTTAAATTCAATAACCTTGACACGTTGTTTTCCCGCATGTTTTTCCATGACTGTCAGGGCTAGATTTTTGGAGTACTTATTTTATTCTGGTTCTCTGATAAGAGAAGCCCCAATTTGAATCACAAATGGAAGCTACACTTCCTAAGAGATAAACCTGGAGCTGTCCGCTGAATACCGAATAGTACTTGCCGCGTCTTTCAAAACTGCCAAGTAAGCCCCAGTAGCTTAGCGCCACTCTTAAAGTTCGCGTGGTATTCTATATATCTTCTTGTTGATACTATTCTGAGTAATGTGTGGACCCGCGGTCACTCAAAGGAGCAGTATAGGCCAGCTTAGTCGTGTTGTTAATATTAGGAAGGGTGTGGACCACCTTCAGAGTATCGATGTGGGACAATTGGGACAAAGAACCATTATAATACATAATATAAGAAAATATAATGTCTAACTCTAGAACGAGGCCGAAAACCCATTCTAAAGGAATATTTATTAACAAAGTTAAAATATTTGCTAAGTAATAATAGTCATATCACTATACTTAGTAAATACATACGATAATCATATATCTAAGTTATATACTACTAGATGAATTTATATTATTAGGATAATAAAAATTAAGATAAAATAATATGTAATGGTATTTCATATTCTTAGTGTCAGTAAGTCAAATAATAATACTTAAGACAATAAAAACAATATTAGATAAAATATAAACATTATTTTTTGGATGTTATAATATATAGCATATATAGGTATGTTAATTATTAAAATATAAATTTTGTTTTCTCATAATAAAATATTCAAATATATCATAATGTATAATAAAGTATTACTATAGGTGATAATGTGAATGCGTGTGGGGTTGCGGGTGGCGTGCAAATGAAGGATTATGAATTACGGTTGTTTTTGATGATATCTCTTATGAAGAGCATGGAGATATCTAGTAAGGATACGAAGGACGGTAATGTGGGTAGATTTGAGGAGAGTAGTGGAAGGGTACTTTTTTAAACGAGTTATATACGAAAATTTACTAAAAAAAAATGTGAAATGATCAAGAAACGGAGGCGAGATGGTGATTGATGGATTTGGAAGTTGTGTAGCAATATGGAAGTGAGTTACTAGAGGTAATTAACGTTTCACAATGGGATTGTAGCAAGCGGTAAGAAAACTGTATTCCGGTTAAAGGGTAAAGGGCAGAAAAGGGGAACTGTATATTATAGGGGAATCCAGTGTTGTGTATTGGAGTGCTGGGAGGGAGAGGTACTATTCTACAAAAAAGTTAAATTTATTGGTCGAAGATCGTTGCGTCGGTGGATCTGACGAGACTGATTGTGGAGGAACAAGGTTGTGGACAATTTTAGCGTGGGTGAGGTGAGGCGTTAGCAGTGGTAGAGGATGTGTGGATACAAATTCTTAGCATAACATTGAGATGAAATAACAATGACTGAGAACAATGAAGGGAGCGAAGCATAATATTGTATTTAGGGTTTTATGGATTGAAGACAGCGTAGAAGAGTAGTGCAGGAACCTTTGATGGCAGGTGTTAGTGATCATATAGAGTGTTGGTAAGGTTCCTAATGGAATCAAAAGTATGTAAACGATATGTGAAGCGTGTTGTAAGATAGGAATTGACTTGGGATTGATGATCTTGTAAAGGTGAATAAATTGACTGCGGGAGTGAATACTGGTTGTGTAACAT
>JABUQX010132164.1:0-12500 GCA_015478945.1 Trachelipus rathkii
CAATAGACTTAAAAGTATTCATCTTAGTAAAGTATCGATGCATACGTTCTTTGATCGTACGCTGTACTCTTTCTACAATAGCCGCTTTATTAAAGGAGAATATGCTATAATAACCTATATCGTATTCGATAATAATTTCTTGAAACTCTCGCCCTAGAAATTCGCTTCCTCTATTCGTGCACACCAATTTGGGATATCTATTATCGTCCCTTATAATTTCACGTACTGCGTCCGCCACTGTCTGGGATCTCTTGTCTTTTAATGCCTTCAACCATAAGTATCTAGAGTAAACATCGATAGTGAAAAGTATGTATTGATACCATCGTTATAAGAGCTGTATTTAATTATTTCAGTTAAATCTAACTGCCACATTATCGAGGAGGTGATGGGCTATGGTTTCTGGTGGGGAATTTTTCTACGAATGGGTTTATAGAGTGAACGCCTCTTCACTTCTAAGTGCTCTTCAGTTCTTTTTGTCTACCTATGAAATACCCCTGAAGCGAATCTACTGAATCCCTCCAAAACTATTAGTTCTTTCACACAGTAATAAACTTATCAACCGGCGCCTGGTCTCCATATTGAATACTGACATAAGTAATATATATATAAGAGTAAAGAGAAAGAGTATATATATAGTATATATTATGTTATATATATAGTATATATATATATATAGTTATATATATATATATATATATATATATTATAAGGTTATATTATGGTATATATTAGGTGATATAAAGTCGGTAAAAAAAAAATTATTAAAATGGTATATTTTATTTAATCAATGTGCATTTTAAAAAAATATATAAATATATATATATATATATATATATATATATATATATATATATATATATATATATATATAGTATATATATATATATATATAGAAGAAGTCAGGAGGAGTAGCAGCATATATATATATATATATATATATATATATGAAAATACAATGAGCAATCACGTTATCCATTTAGGTCTAGTGTTAGCACTTTTCTTATTCTTCCCTCTGTTTACACGTTTGTGTATCTGAAGCGTAAGACTAATCCCTGGAAGGACTAGAATCGGGTCTTGGTGTCTTGGGAATATCAATGTCTGCTAATCTACGCGTATTCAAGATTAAACTGCGTGGAAAATTAACAGTCTGAAGCCCTCTTGATGCTAGGTCATCCAGTTACAGGTCTTCTTCCAATCACGTAGAGATCCGATATCAAATCCACACAATATTTGACCCTTAACTATTTCATCATCGTGACGATGAGCCGTCCTAATTCATTCCACAGATATTTTTGATCTTTAAAATATTATATAAAGCTAGTCCTGTCACACTCTTTAATTGGCAAACTCTCCTCCAGGATATTAAGCTAAAACCATCTTCTCGATTTTTCACTTCAGGTTTTTACATCCGCTGATAGTTTTGAATCAACCTGATTCGAATTGATCTACTGCTACACGGTAGATGTAAGTCTTTAAGATCTATTAACTTTTGTACAGCTTCTTGATATAAGTGCACGTTTTTTCATGAATGTTAATAACCGAATTTATAATATTCTGTACACTTTTTATCTGTAATTGTTTGATTCTCTGCTCAACTTAGGACTCATATAAAACTTTGAGGTAGAGGTTGCTGATATGACACTGTATCATTCTAAGATGTGGGCTCCATGGAGGTAATTGTCGATGAATTGATGGAGAGTGCGTTACATGTAAGGGGCTAAGCTTTGGTTGTGATTCGGTATTTATAGAAAGGCAGATATTATTATTATTATTATTATTATTATTATTATTATTATTATTATTATTATTATTATTATTATTACATATATTATTATTATTATTATTATTATATTATTATTATTATTATTATACTTCATTCTCTCATATCATTATATGGTAATACAGCCACCTTCTTCATTATGCAGATATCCACTTGGTTATCAAAGGGAGGAGCTATGACTGAGAAGAGCAACGGTAGGAATACACCCTCTCTGCAGTAACTTCTTTTTATTTCTAAGATTTTTCACGTTACCGGCAAGTTTTTAATGATGTTTCTATGCCTACGTAGCTTTACCTTCTGAGTCTGTTTGGGCGAACATTTCCTTTATAAGGTTTGGGAAACAGACCTCCTCACATACACACTGATGAATTGTCTTCAACTTATTAGTTTACGTTTTCAGCTGTTTTCAGTTTTTTTAATTTTTTTACAACTAGAGTACTCATTATTCAGGAATGAACACAGATTCTATTTCGTGAGGGAAAATGTTGGTGTGGAGTAAAACTCTGTATGTGTTTTTAGGATGAAGTTCGCACATTAAGTAACCGTGCTGGCGTAGATGTAACTTCTTTATATACTTTAAGGAACTCTTTTCTTCTCATAGGGAACATCTGAGTACCTAATACATTGATCTGACTCATATCTCTTTTTTGACCGAACAGGATCAGATATTGAGTGTTTAAAGATACATCTCTCATGTATTTATTCTGATGAAAAATGTTCTGTGTAATGAAAAATACAGAGATATTTATATGATGCGAATATACTGTAAACGTTTCAGCTATGTCCTCGTTCAATTTATGCATTAAATCATCTAATACAATGATTTTATGGACTTGTACATTATCCATTGATTTGACATCGTATATTCCTTCATGAAACTGAATTACATCTTTATATTCGTTAAATTTTTCCTGGTAAACATTATAACACCATATTATCTGTGAGGGCTGCTGCTCGAAAATTTCCGTCTCTCTCAATATATTTAATAACAGAAAGGTTTTCCCACATCCTGTAGGACCTGTTACCAGACATGTCGACGGACTACGGAACATGAATTTACCCACATCCATACTCTTCAAATGCTCAACGGTTAATGTGACATCCCATGTTTAATAAACAAAAATTGATGTTGTGACAGTAAAGACGTAAAGACGTAAAGACGTATCGCACAGAGGGTGGATGGGGTCTTCTAGGTAGCTTGCGCGACGTCTTTACCTTTTTAGGGACGGTAAAAACATGTTTTTACCTGGGCACCCTGAGGACGTAAAGCTGTAAAGACTTATCGCACAGAGGGTGGAAGGGGGTCTTCCATGGCAGCTTGCGTACTGATTTACTGCTTTAGGGTCACTAAAATGTTTTTATTGAAATGTACCCACACAAAACATAACCCGCGAAATATTTTTGCGCGCGTGCGCTCGCGTCAGTTTCACGCCGGCGGGTCGCGTTCTGCGCGTTGGGCTCACGACCCGAACCCGAGCTACAGACTTCCAGTCCGTCTCAGCTACTCATATGAAAGTAGCTTCAGCACATGGATGAGACCGCCGCTGAACCAATGTACGTGGCTATGCCACGTACACGGGCTAAATAGCAGAGGGGGGAGGGGGAGGGTAAAAAACACATGGTTAGCCTAAAATATTATCCATTAGGAAAGAAAGTGGAACCTCGTTCCAGCACTTGTGATGACGCGTCATAGAGGTAAGGGAAGAACAAGGGGGGGGTAGGGGGAAAAACACTCATGAAAGTACATGAGCATATGGTCAGGTATAAACACACTCACTCACGTACATGAATACAGAAATATGGGGTCCCAGGGGGCAAACCCCTAAAACAAAAACGGCAGCTCCTGAGAAGTACCCCACAAGGTAGCCCGTGTAGGTAGGTGACCGAAAAATGCCCTCAGGAAAGACGCTGGAGTTCTTGGAACCCTAGTTATAGCTCTGGCTCTACTTCCGTGGTGGCTACTACTTATATATAGTAGTATATATATTATATAAAAGATATGCAGTATGAGCAGAGTATGAGGCATATATATGTTATATATATATATATATATATATATATATATATAGAAGAGTAGTATATATATAGAGTATATATATATTTGCATATATATATATATATATATATATATATATATATATATGACAGTTACTTAAAGGCTACACGGAACGGGAGGTCGGATAAAAAAAAAATTCACAGGTAGCCTCTATGATATATAAATAGATGTTCTATGGGTGAAATGAAATTTTTTTTTGATTTTTTTTTCTGTTCTAGGGCTGAAATGAGTTTAGGTTAGGTTAGGTAAGGTCAGGTCAGGTCACCCATAGTAAAAAAAAATGTAATTTCACCCCTAGAACGTCTATACTAATGTTTACTTACTTTAAAACACTAATTATGGATACATCTGATAAAAAATACAATAATATTTGAAAAACAAATACATATCTTTTTATTTTATTTTATTTTCATAACGTATAAAAAATGTTTCGTTCCCCATATCATATTTTCCTAAAACATTGAAAAGAGAAAATTGGGGAAATGAATGCGGTTGTCCCTGAAATTTGGGGGAAGGGGTAGATTCAAGAGTGAAAGACGCTCGACTCCTCCCATTAAACTAAATTTATGACCGTATAGAGCACCTTATCATAAAATAGTTCTGCAGATTATATACAAAAAAAAAATTTAATTAGTTTTCAAAAAATTTCGCTTCACCTTTAAAAAGGCTGATTTTTATTTGTACTTTCGTTTGATATACACTACATTTACTAATTAGCCCCTACCCTATTAGCGTGTAATGTTAGGGTACTTAGTCACATATATATGGTATATAGATATATATGTATATATATATATATATTATGGTACTATAAAAATAAAGAGTGTAGATAGATATATATATATATATATATATATATATATATATATATATATATATATATATATATATATATATATATATATATATATATATATATATATATATATATAGCAGGTATAGGTATATATATATATATATATATATATATATATATTTGTAGAAATGGCCTGCACGCTCCATACCTAGGCCTCAAGAAACAGGCTAAGACAAAAGAAGAGGCCTGCACCCTGGATACCTAGGCTCCCATCTACAGGCTAAGACACAAGAAGAGGCCTGCACCCTGGATACCTAGGCTCCCATCTACAGGCTAAGACACAAGAAGAGGCCTGCACCCTGGATACCTAGGCTCCCATCTACAGGCTAAGACACAAGAAGAGGCCTGCACCCTGGATACCTAGGCTCCCATCTACAGGCTAAGACACAAGAAGAGGCCTGCACCCTGGATACCTAGGCTCCCATCTACAGGCTAAGACACAAGAAGAGGCCTGCACCCTGGATACCTAGGCTCCCATCTACAGGCTAAGACACAAGAAGAGGCCTGCACCCTGGATACCTAGGCTCCCATCTACAGGCTAAGACACAAGAAGAGGCCTGCACCCTGGATACCTAGGCTCCCATCTACAGGCTAAGACACAAGAAGAGGCCTGCACCCTGGATACCTAGGCTCCCATCTACAGGCTAAGACACAAGAAGAGGCCTGCACCCTGGATACCTAGGCTCCCATCTACAGGCTAAGACACAAGAAGAGGCCTGCACCCTGGATACCTAGGCTCCCATCTACAGGCTAAGACACAAGAAGAGGCCTGCACCCTGGATACCTAGGCTACCATCTACAGGCTAAGACACAAGAAGAGTCTTAACTATCCAAAAGTTCAAATTGAAAGAGATACTTCAAAACAGGTTCATATAATAATCAATAATAATAATGAATATAATAATCATAATAATAATAATAATATAATAATACATAATAATAATATAATAATAATAATAATAATAATAATAATAATAATAATAATATTATAATAATAATATAATAAATAATAATAATGATAATAATATATAATAATTAATTAATAATAATGAATAATATGAATAAAGAAGTAATAATATAATTAATAAATAATAATACGATAATAAATAAATAAGTAATAATAATAGAATAGATAATATATAATAATATGATAGTAATAAAAATAATAATAATTAATAATAATAAATAATAATAATAATATCAGTGTACTATAGGTTGAGTTAATAGCATGTTCAGATAACTAAATAATCGAAGTTTATAATAAATATAATAATTATAAATAAATCAGCATAATAATAATAATAATAATAATATAATAAATGAATAAAATAATAATAGATAATAATAATAATATCAAATAATAATAATAAGTAATAACAATAACAATAACAATAACAATAACAATAAAATAACAATAACAAACAATAACAATAAAAATAACATAATAATAATAATATAGATTAATCATAATAATATTAATAATAAAATAATAATCATAATCATACATATATATATATAGTAATAATCATTAATAATAATATTACAGTTTTACCTTTTAATTCCATTCCTAAATTTTTCTCTGATTTCATTTAATTTTCTTAATACTAGTCCTACGAAAATCATTTGCAGAAGAAAGTAAGAGGCAGTATTTATATTTATGCTAGTTTCTGACCGTTTCCGTCCGTAACATCGACATCTTCAGAAGGTTTGATTATGTGTTATTTAATACAAAGTCTTCAATTGTTACGAACTCGAAAACTCTGAAATGTCCGATGAGATTTACGACGGAACCGGTCCAGAAACTAATAGAACTATAAATATAAAATATGACCTCGCACATTCTTTGCAAATTTATTTTTCTAGACTAGTTCATTCAAGTAAAAAATGGATATTAGCAATCGGCAATTGCAAGCGAATTGAACGTTCAAAAGAAATTACTTAATATTTAACACAAAATGCTGATAAAAGGAATTTCTAATAATAATAATAGATAATAGATAATAATAATAATAATCAATACATAATGAATAATTCCAATAATATAATCAATAAGAATATAAAATAATACATAATGAATGGTAATAATATTATAATAAATAATGATACATAAAATAATAATAATATTAATAACTTCATAGGAATTGCGAGAAGAGCCCTATAAAATAGTCTCATTTTTGCAGATGTGATTGGCCTCCAAATCGACGCAATTAATGTAACTGGTTATGGTAGTGATTTGCCCATAGAAGAGGAAAGAATATCAACAGAATAAGAGGATTTCAAAGACTGTTTTTGAAAAATAATTTTTATTAAAAATGCATAAAGTAAATCTCTCCTATAATATCATATAAAATAGTTAAAAGGTGTTTTTATTTTATAGGTAAAGTATTACCTCTTTATTATTTTCTTTCCCATGTATAATAATATATTAAATATTTATTGTTTTCAGTGAAAAACTTGAATTACATTTTTATTACAAATTAATGTAATAAAGTTTGTAATTTATTAATAAAATAAATGCTGAACCAGGAACCCACAATCATTTTAGACCCAAAGACATATAATTGATGTAAATATATATATCTCATTTTGAATTTTTGATGTGATTTTAATATTCAACATAAAACGCATTTAGTGTATGTAAGAAGTGCGAGTTTCTCAGATCAAAATAAAAGATGTCAATTACAATGTTGAAGAGGAAAACATAATGATTAAAGATTTGCGTAGCTTAGAACACAGTCAATTTAGTTTAGAATATTGTGAATCAAATGTAATAGAAATGATCTTATTTATACAAGTAGTTCGGAAGTCAAAAACCATGTTCAGCTTTAATTAATCTACACGTGTAGTTTTATATATATATATATATATTATATGATATAATATTAATATATTATGAATTGGTGACATTATCAATATCATTGGAAAGCTAAGGAAAAGACCTTCAAAATGGTATATAATTTATATATAACTATAAAAGTGAAATAGCAATATAAGTATATATATTAGGAGTATATAAGTATATAATATTATAAGTATAGTATATCATAGTATAAAATTATTAATAGTTTAATTAAGATTTTATATATCGTATATATATTTTAAGTAAGTTAATAATAAAAAGCCAGAAACCCAAAGCTCTAACCACATCTTGAAAAAAAGTCCCTTCATGCAAAATGTTTAATTGTGATATACTTTACCTTAGTGGAAGCGATTTAGTTAATATCTTATAGGTTGATTTTGTAGTCAGAAGGAGCGACACACAGGTCGAACATGTGCTATTGTACAATATTTTCAGACGTTCGTGGTTATAACTGATATTCGATCTACAGGATATACTTTCAGTATTACATTAGAATGATAATAGTAGGTATTTGCTTGTGGGCAGTAACTCAATAGGCATTGTCTTTAAACGTGGACCTATAGTTATCACATAAAACTTGATATTGTGAACACATGGTAGCCTTGGTAGGTGGGCTCGTGGCGTTGTCACTAATGACTAATGAGTGATCGGGTTAGGTGGCTATGATGATTGATTTCTACAATTTTTTAAATCTTGTAGTGTGTTTGGTTTGAGATATAAATATGTGAGGTAGTATTTCTTGAGGTGATTTTTTGTGCGATGAACTAAGCTGATTTCTATAATACTAATAAGGGGGTGGAGAATGTGAAAACAGTTCCGGTTACTGAGCCGAACCAAGCTCTACCTTTTATACTGCTCTAACGGGAAATCTGGCGCAGAGTGCTATCCCACATAGTGCTAGTAAGAGCACCACAGAGAGGGGAGGGAGTACTATGATAGATGGCAGCACTAAGCAATAAAGGACAGTCGAGTAGAGGACTTTGTGACTTGCTCAGAGAATAGAAGAATTAGGGGGTAAAATGAAACAAAATTAAATTTCAATTGGGTGGTAAGCAGCTTATGTAGAATTTAATAAGGTCTTCATTTTATGTATGATATAGTGTTGGTCATAGCAAGGAAGTAATGTAGAAGGAGTGTGTTTCGATGCTGATCAGCTTATGGCGATGTTCATAGCAGTGGCGTTGATTTGTTTTAAAAATACTCTTTGATATATAACGTATAAAAAATTGATCAAACTATAATATGAAAAAGGATAAGAAATTAGAGTTTGAAATTTTGATTTCTGAAAGTAAATCATTATTATGTCAGTTGTAGAATAGTTGGAAGGGATTGTGAGCTAAGACTGGGTAATTAAAATGTTTTTTGTTGTCATCATTATTAGCGGAAAAAGGACATGGCTGAAAAATTATTGAGCTACGAATTATTAAAGTGGTTTCTCGGTAAATATATTAGAATTATAGTCTGAGATATGTTTTGTAGATTTGAAGATCTAAAAAGGATATGTATTTGTTGGAGATCCTTCCTCTCTGGTTGAATGTTAATATTGGTAATCTGTTTGTTTGAGTGAAGTTTTAAGGAAGGGTGCCGTATCATAAATGTATATTTAAATCAGCTGGGAAAATGTTAAAAATTGTATCGTCCATCTCATATTTTTGTCAATGAGAAGTGTTTGATATAAGAAGGTGTTTTGTTCGAGCCTATGATGGATTCGTACATACTTATAAGTACGAGTTATGCGTATGGGATCTGAAAGCTATTGAATGAGTTCCTACTAATGAATATAGTTTGTAAGTAAAGTTGTTTTTCGGAAAAGGAAATGAGTAATCAGAAGTTGCCAGATTATAAATTAATTAAATATATCTATATTATAATATATATATATATATAGTAACATGATATATTATATTATTATATATATATATATATTAACTAATTATAAATATATGTGATATATATATTAGTAGTATATAAACATATGTATATTATTTATCTATACGTACTTTTTATATATAAATACATACTATAATTATTATAAATGCGATCTATTATATAATTATATATATATATATATATATTTATATATAATATATATATATTCTATATATATATATATATATAATATATTATATATATATATATATTATATATATATATAATATATAATATTTATATTATAGATAAACTTTATATATATATATATATTATATACTATAAGTATAATATATATATTGTAGATATATATATATTGCTATGAGTAATTATAGAATTTATACTAAGTTATATATATATGCAGTATAATATTTATAATAATAATAATATATTATATATAATAGTATCAATATAAGCTTATTAATATATATTATTAAATATATATATATATACTATTATATATATTATATATATATATTTATATATATATTTTATATATATATTAATATATATATATAGTATATATATATATATATAGTATACGATAATAATATGGTTTTATATTTCTAATAATAGTATTGTATCATATAATCATTATATATATATTATATATTATATAGATATATTACTATTATATTATTAGTATTTATATTATATATATACTTTACTTTTATGTTAGATATATATATAATATATATATATATGTATATTCTATTATAATATATATATAATAATTATAAGTTTATGTTTATTATGATATTATATATATATGTATAGTAGTACATATTATATATATTATGTTAGATGAGTATCATATATTATTTGTACATATGTTTAATTATATATATATAATATATATATAATATATATATATATATATATATATATATTTACTATATATATAAATATATATTGGTATACCTAGTATAAATAACTAATACATTCTAATTATATATTTATATATATAAATAAATTATATAATAGTATAAGTATATATATAATATATATACTGTATATATTATATATATTATGACTATATATAATATATATTAATAAACTATAATATATATATAATGATAGAAAAACTGCAATAACCGCAGTGTCAATAGGTATTGATATATATCTAAACTCCTCTTTCCCCCAAAGACTGGGGTAGGACGTGCGTGTCATGCATCGGAAAAGAAAAAGCAGTAAAAGAATATGACAAAGTCGAAAAGAATAGCCAGCTTATACGCCCCCTCTGTCATTAAAATTAGTAAGAGTAGTCGCAATCTGAAAAATCCACCCTCGAGCATTTCCATGGGACCGGTTAGGTTCGCACCTGGTAGAAAGCGACGGGATCTCACTATATGGTTAAGTCGTCAAGTGTAGGTTATCCTTGGCCAGGTGGCCACAACCCGAGTACCCTCTTACAACACCGCCATTCTTCCCCTATCTATGCATCTTATTCTCGCCTCTACCAAACTCACATTTCTCTCTTGCAAACATTCCTTTACTGAATCAATCCACTTTTTCTTTCGGTCTCCCAGCCGGTCGATTCCCAGCACACTCACACTATACATCCGCTTAACCAACAGACTATAATTCATCTTTCCACATGAACAAACCATTTCAACATACTTTCATTTTATTCTCTCGTTTTGCCCCTTTCTTCACACCCACCACATTCTCCAATACGTTCATTTCCTTCCTTTTTTTCAGTTCTTCTGCCCACACCGTAGAACGCCCCCTAAGATTGTTCCAGTTGAACACATTCACTTTAGATCTATACTTCTTACTCCAGAACATAGTTTCTATTACTTACAATAACACTGGTATACAACAATACTCCCTCTTTCTTATAGGACCCTTAGAGCACTCCAGATCTAGTCCTTTTACTTCACACACGAGATATAATTGCAACCAGACCACCCTTCACAGCCATTCACCAACTTTCCTCTACATCTCTGCATCATCTGTGCCTCTCATCACCAATCACAGCCTAAAATGTTCTAACTCAGATACTTGTTTGCCATTTTCTGCTCCCATCTAAAATAATTATATATATATTTTTTATGTATATATTAATATATATAATATACGTAATATAACTTATAATAAATTGTATAGGAAATACGACTACTACATGTATGTGAGCTCAGCCATTTTGTGAAATATATTTATTTACATAATATATAATATATATATAAATATGTATATATATATAGTACTTATATAGTTTATTAAATATGAGTATATTATATTATATGTTTATATACATTATTATATATAATTTAATATATACTCGTATATATATATATTAGTAAAAGTATATATATATATCAATAATATATATATTAATATATTTGTGGGCTGTGTTTGTTGGTGTATGCATTCTATTTCTTCAGAAACGCAAGCGCACATGCACACAACTTACATAATATAAAAGTATACTATTCTATACTATATAATATATATATATATATAGTATATATATATATATATATAAGCTAATATAGTTATATATTAATATACCTATATATATATATTATCTATCTATTTTAATACTTATATATATATAAATATATATGTATATATGAAAGCAAACATAAAATAGAGAACTGCGCTAGGAAAAGGATCATATTTTATGACCATTGAAGAAACATTTTGACAAGGGCAGAGTTTGTTTTGAACACTTTACTGCTCTAAAAATATTTTAAATTAAATATCAAAAATGTGGATATATCAAATGAATATCTAATTATTTTCAAATATTTTAAGATATAATAAATGAAATATGAATTAAATATAATTATATTCAAATATATTAAAGTAAATATCGAAAATATGAATTTATCAAAGGAATATCTAATTAATATTCAATATTTAAATATGTTAAAGAAAATATCAAAAATATGAATATATCATACGAATATCTGAGTATATTCACATTTATTGAAGTAAATATCGAAAATATTAATAAGTTAAGCTAATATTTATTTATATTCGAATATATCAAACGAATATATTACTGAATTTA
>JABUQX010132164.1:17500-22500 GCA_015478945.1 Trachelipus rathkii
TAAATATATAAAAGGTTTGGGAAAGATTGTTTGAAGTAATTTATCCCTCTTAAATATAACTTTTGAACTAATCCCTAAAAATGTTTATTTACTTTAACATCTTAATAGCATAATTTTTAACTCAAAGAAAAAATTATTAAAAGTTACAAGTTTTTTGATTGTATATTTGTTATCGTAATTTGAGGTTATCCTTTTTTTTTTTTTTTTAAATTGAGTTTACTATTGTTTTCCTCATTTTTTACTACTTAAATATATATTTTTAAGATGTATTAGCTCATTTTGCTTTCATTGGATCATTTTTTAATTACTTTTTATTTGAAAATAATAAAAAAAAAAATCATAGTTTTAGCTTGATTTAAACAAAATCATGTTGATTTAATACCAAATGGTTTAAGCCACACAGCCAGATTTATATATATAGTATACTATCATATATATATAATATATTTATTATATATATATATATAATATATATAACTTAAATATATAGTATATATATATATATATATATATATATTTTATATACATATATATATATATAGGTATATATATATTATATTATATACTATATATATATAATGAATATATATATATATATATAATATAATTAGTATATTATATATATATATATATATTGTATATAATATATATATAATATATATATATTACGATATATACTATATTATATATAATTATATACCGTATATATATATATATACGTTATATATAATATAATATATATATATATATTATATATATATATATATTATATATATATATATAATATATATGTAGGCAACTGCCATTATACATTTGTAAACCTTTCTTAATTTATTTCGTACTTTATGCTAAGATTTGCGCGAGCAAAATTTTAGCATAAGTCAAAGTGAATACTATTAAACCCGTCATTTGGAAGATACTCTTCAGTCAGCATAAGTCAGTCAGATCAATTATTAAGAAATCAAAAGAAATCTCACTCAGATACCTCTCTCCAGAAAACCTCCCGGCAAGAGCGATAAACATCAAGGAAAAGGCTGCGACTTCGAATTTCGATCACAAAAATTTTTCGCCGCTAAACGAAGAGTTCAGAGGCAAGTTCGAAAAACGCACTGGAAAAGGTTGCGACTTGCAATTCGCCTACAGAGAGTACTCAACAGAAGGGACTTGATTACTTTACTTTTATTGATATCTCTTCTATGTTGAAATAAAAATATTCATTTCAAAATTGATCTTTTAATTACTAAAATCCTGCTTATATGGGCTGCTTGCATTGAAAGAAGCCACCCAATCTAGCAAGTCTTCCCTATATAATTGGTTGAACCCGGAGAAGAAACCAGAACTTCAAGTCAACCGCTTCTAAAGAACACAAAATGAAGAAAAGAAATAAACTACAATACTATAATTCCCAATCAACACTCCGAGAAGATGACTCAAGCAAACTAACATTATCTCGATACGAACTTCAATTTTCAATTTTTTAATCAATCTTTGGATTATGGTTTTCATCTTTTCACAACTATCCCAGTTCGAAGGATTCATCGTCAGACATAGCAAAACTTCCTTTACGTTATGGATTTCTTTCATCATTAAGGTTTGGATTATGGGCAGAAACTCAATTTTTGAATCCACTACGAACTCGATTCCTTTTCGATTCCTAAATGGTTTCTTAACCCGCTCCCTTTTATGTATAAAGAAATTTTTCAAATAAAGGACCGGTAAATTTCAAGCAATTTTTCACCTCTACATATGTAACTTCCTTTACGGTATGATTTCTTTCATCATTTTAAGTTTGGATTTGGCAGAAATTCATTTTTTGAATTTCACTACGACTTTGATTCTTTTCAATTCTAAATGGTTCTGTGACCGCTCCTTTTATGTATGAAGAAAATTTTTCAAATAAAGAACCTAAACTTCAAGCAACTTCGTCTCTACATATGTGAAGCAATGTTTCTCATCGTAACTACAACTTTGAAAACTACGTGCGCATTGGTTCAAATCATGGATACGTTAAAAACGTCTTATACTGGGACCTTTCCTTGGATTCAATGGTTCGATCAATGTGGCCTATTTAACTTTTGAATAATTCATTGTTTCATATCATTAATTATTATGTATTAACAATTTTTGTACTTTTATGCTTTAAATGTTTGTATGTTTGTTTATAATCTAACGGATATAACAAATATGCTTGTTTAAATGCACTTTTATTTTCTGTATATATAACAATTAATTGTATTTATTGTATTCCAATACTTGTATCATTATGTTTAGGATTTCGGATGTAACCAGTTAATGCTCGTATCTTGAATATTCTTCAAATTTTCATGTATACTATTTTTTGCCTTTTCATATGTTTGTATGTTTACTTATGTCTTCGGATATTAAATATGCTCTGCATTTTGAAAGTACTTTAAATTTTATGTATTTTTAGTATATTTTTCTTGTATAATTATTATAATACTTTCTCACTCCGTGTTTAAAGGCAGGAAGTAATGTAGCACACCATTATAACTTTGTAAACAATTTTAATTATGTTCGTACTTATGCTAAAGTTTGCGCTCGCGCAAATTTTAGCATAAGTCAAAGTGAATACTATATAAACCCGTCATTTTGAGATAACTCTTCAGTCAGATAAGTCAGATCAAATCAATTATTAAGAATCAAAAGAAAATCTCACTCAAATACTCTCTCAGATGCCCTGCCGGCAAGAGGATACAATTTCAAGAAACGGCTGCGACTCGATTTCGATCACCAATTTTCGCCGCTACAACGAGAGTCAGCAGGTCAAGTATCGAAAAACGCACTGGACAAAGGCTGGCGCCTTCAATTCGACTACAGAGAGTAATCTCAACAGAAGGGACTTATTACTTTACTTTTATTGAATATCTCTTTTTTGAAATAAAAATCATTTCAAATATGGATCTTTAAAATACCAAAATCTTTATATAGGGTGCTTGCTAATAAAATAAGCCACTATTATATGGCCTATATTATATTATATATATACATATATTATATATATATATTTATATATATATATATATATATATAATATATATAACCGTATATATATATAAATTATATATATTTATATATATATATATATATATATATATATTATATTTATATATACTATATATATATTATTATATATATATATATATATATATATATATATATATATATATAATATTTTATATATATATATATAATATATATATATATATATATATACTATATATATTATATATATATATATATATATATATATATATATATATTATATATATTATATATATATATATATATATCATATTATTATATATATAATTAAGGACCATTACAAATAATAACCAAATAATTGTTGCGTTATTTTCCAAATATCTTTGAATATATATATATTATATATATATATATATATTATAATATATATATATATATTATTATATATATATAATATATATATTATATATATTATATATATATATATATGTATTATATTATATTTTATGTATATATATATATATATACTTATAATATATATTATATATATATATATTATATAATATATATATATATATATATATATATATATATATATATATATATATATATTATATTATATTTTATTTTTTTTTTATATAGATAATATATATATATTATTATATATTTTATATATATTCTAACTTTTCTTAACCGAAAATCAGATGTTTGGGCATGGTTAACAAACCCTAACCTGTTACCTTTTACTGTCTTTATCTTCGATTTTCATCCAAAGTTGAATGTTGTACTTATGTCTGCTCTCATGTCTTTTATTTAGTGTCTTCCTAATTTTATATCTTATGTCTCAAATTTTCTTACCAATCTACTACCTCTTATGTAGAATCTTCTTCTAGCTTTATTACTATCTTTATTGCCAATTTAATACTAAATTTAACTGATTCTCCTAAATTTTTATACTGTTTAAACTTCAAAACATTCTTTCTAATTCCTGAAATATTTATACTTGATGTTTTCCATGTTCACCCCCGCCAAAGGCTTTCCTCCAATTCTCATGATGCAGCTGGTTAATTGGCCAACCATTTCTGTGTCAAAAATAACCTCGAGCAAATGTTGTAGCTCTCTATCCGTACCCCTGATTGTTTTGGAGATGAATTCAATATACTAGGATCTCTTTTAATCTCCAATCCTTCTTCTTATACTTCTTTGATTTCCGTTGGATTGATCGCAGCTTCAGTGGGAGTGGTCCCTCGGGGTGTGCAGAACGCCTAACCGAGGCTATTTCTCAGTCATGGATGCATAAATTCCGTATTCTTTCCCTTCAATTAAATTGATACTTCAGTTTAACTCTGTTTGTTCTCAAGCTTTTTGCCAAAGGGACGCTGCCCTCAGGAATTAATGTCGTCTTTGAACTCCAGATACTCATGCAACTTATATTTCTTCTTTCCGGAATAGTGTAAATTCCATTTTCTGCGACACTTAAACTCTTTTCTCTGTAGAAAATCTAATGAACATTTTGGTTTCTCTTCCTCACGTACTTTCTGACAATTTGCCAAGAATATGTTAAAACTCTATGTTTGTTTCCTCTTCTCTCTTCTATTATCTTCCAAATGTACAACTGTTACTTTACATTTTGTCAAAGCTGAAATCTTTGCTTAAATGATTGCCTCTAATTTCACTTTAGAGAATTCAAGAGATATTCCACCATCATTTTTACTTAAAATTATAATTTCTTTTAACGATATTTTTCTGCACTCTCTCTGAGTTTAACACTAAAAAATTGTTTGATCCTGACTGTATTCTAAGACTTGTGTTTCCTCAGCTTACACTTAGCCTTATTAAGCAATTTCCTCTTTATCATTCCTCTTCCACATTTCCCTTGTGCTGGAAACGTGAGGTCATTAAACTTGAAATAAAAAAGGAAGATTTGGAAAAAAGGGGGGGGAACCCTAACAACTCCATGACTTACTTCCTATTTCTTTAATTTCCGTCTCTATCAA
>JABUQX010132164.1:27500-40736 GCA_015478945.1 Trachelipus rathkii
TGTTCCGGCACCTTTCTCTTCTCTCCAACACTTGTTCATCAACTGATGATTCTCCTCTTCTCAGCTTCCTCTCCTACCTCCCCACCAACTCCACAGCCACTCCATCCTCTTCTGGGGCTTTACCCTTCTTCATATTCCTTTTTATAGCCTCCTCAAATTCTTCTACCGTTATCTTCCTCCTCCTCTTCTTCCTCCCTCGTCTGATCTACAGCTTCTTCCTCTTGTTTCTCTGTAATTCTACTTTGCAGATCTTCATAGCTATTCCGGTCCATCTATCATTGTTTCTTTCTTCCGGTCTTCACAAGAATCTCTCCGTGTTTATTTCTTATATTTCTAGTTACGTTTTTTGGTTTTCTATACGCCTTCGCCATCTTAAATATCTCTTTTCTTCCCTTGCCACACTATCGCTGGGAAAATTCCATTTCTCCTATATATATATAATATATATATTATATAGTATATATATATATATATATATATATATATATATATATATATATTTATATATATATATAATAATATTATATATATATGATTATCAATTCTGTGTAAAAACCAAATATATATATATATATATATATAATATTTGTCAGTATAGATGTATGTTGTAGTATTAGTATTTATATAATTCTATCTATATATATATGTATATCTATATATATATATATATATATATATATTAATAAATATATATATTTATATATAATATATATATAATCTATATTATATATATATATATATATATATTATATATATATAGTATATATATATATATTAATATATATATATATATATATATAATTTTGGGTTTTAACCACATAATTCGATTTAGATAGCTATATTTTGTTAAATTTTGAAATTAATTAAAGTTATAGATGAGGGTAATAGCCATACAGCCTATAAAATCAATTTAAATGTTATTTATTATATACAGTACCTTCAATGCAGTGGAGATATTGGCTTTGGAAGGCGAAGGAGAGCCATTCAAGAGGCGACCCGAATAAGAGTATAAATAGTTATATAACTTAAAATAAAATTAATATTTACTTTATTTATAACCATACGAATTCTATAAGTAAACTATATTTTCATTTTCTAAAAAGGTGCGGAACAAAAGAACGGAAACTTTTTTTGATACGCACGTGCAAGTCCGCTAATTCCTGACGACTCCGCACCTTCGCTAGTCCGCACCTATCTGGTAGTCCGCTCGGGGCGGACTAGCGGACTAGCGGACTAAAGAGCGGACAGTGCCCACCTCTGATATATATATATAATATTATATTAATATATATTATATACGTATATATATATACTATATATATTATATATATTATATAATATATATTTATATATATATATATTATATATTATATACTTTTATTGTGCGTTTTGACTGTGATGTGACAGGTTGTATTTTACTGGAGCTCCAATGGGTTGATTAATGTTCATAATGTTTTAGTTATTTTTCCCATTAAGTGTGTTTGTATATAAACTGCTCTCTCTGTTTTAATTGTTTTTAAACTATTTGGTTTTAATATTTGAAGAATTACTAATCCTATAAACAGATAAGTTATTCGTTTCTAATTTTTGTTTTTGAAACTTTTAGTTATGTTAGATAGTCATAGTTAGTTTTTAGAATTGTAGTTACGTAGTTTTGATAGTACTATGTTAAATATATATTATTTTTCCTTCGTCTTTTTAACTTTAGTTTTTAGTGTTTCTATTTTATTTATTTATTTTAAAAGGGTTTTTGCATAACACCTACGTATTTAGTTGCATATTATTTTAATTTATACATATTTAGTTTTATGTTGAATGATTGTAATTTTTTTTTTATTCGTAAATCTGTTAGGGTGTGTGAATGCGTATGTTTTAAACTTTCTGGATTTTTTTTTTCAGTTTTACATATTTATTGTAAATGCGGTTTTTAGCCATTGTAATCACTTTACGTTTTTTTAGTGAGTGAACAACTTTAATCTGATTTCAGCTTTCGTTTTTTGTCCTGTCTGTTTTTGTCCTGTTGTTTTGTTGGTTGTTGGTTGTGGTTGCGGTGTGTGATGGAAGGTATGCACAGACGCGGGCTCTCTTGACTTTACCAACATCCGCGGCTTACTCTCCAACTCTGCATCCGTGGAATACCACTCTCTAAACTCTAGCCTAACCTTTTTGCTCCTGTTGAGACCCAGATTGGCTAAGAATTCTTCCTCTAACTCGTTTAATATGGCCAACTTAACTTATTTCATAATTCCGTCTAAAGGGTCGGAGTATGTGCCTATCGTTAACATAAATTATCCTGTAACAACGTCCTCGTGAATCTCGACTCTCCTAACTTCGATGTTCTATGGCTAAAAATCTTTCTCCCTTCTACTACTATATCTTTGTGCTCTGCTACTGTTCTCCTAACAGAACAGAATTTCACGCCTTTTTTGAAATATCTTAACGTAACTCTCAACTGGAGACTGTTATTCTTCACATCCAAATTACAGAGGTCCTCTATTTGCGGGATTTTCAATGTACATAACACTGAATGATTGGGGTCCTCATCATACGATTTAGGTGGGGAGGAGGCCGAATCATTCAGCATTCTCAACCGATCTGGAGCAACTAATTTAAGAACAACACACATTCCGGATCGTCCTCACCAATTCTTGAACACACTTGACCTATGTTTTCACCACTAGTCCTTCTCTCTTAAAAATACACCACTTTCGCTTCCATCGGTAAATCTTGACCACAACCTTATATCTTCTAATTTTAATACTTTCTCTCCAAACAGCTCCATCCTGCCTACTCGTTTTTTCTGGCACTCTTGATCGGGCCGATTGGGGGGCTTTTCGCTGCTTCTACGCTAACTATAATTGGAATGACTGCTCTGTCTCTGGTGACGCTTCGAACCTTCTGCCGATAAGGTGGGAGGTGTAATCGTTGATGGGATGGCTGCAGTTCATTCCTTCTTCGATCAAAATCTTTCTCTCTATATTCCAATGGTTCGATCTGTGCTTATTCTTCTGGCCATTCTAGGCTAGAGACAGTGCGTATCGGGAGTGGAAAAATTGTCTCCTTCTCCTATCTCACTTCTTCTGCTAATTTTTCATTCTGCTAGAATGTTGCAGGATACTCTTCGACGAGCAAAGCGAGCTTTTATCAAAAGTGTGCGCTGACCTCCTTGGTTTCCTACTGACAAATCTTTTCTGTGCCTCTTGCAAAAACTCTCTCTAACAACTTCTGTTAATCTGTCTTTCCTCCTCTTATATTCGCTCTGATGGTTCTGTTGCCTAATTTTCCAACTGAAAAGGCCAATCTCTCCGGCCTCGCTATTTTCCTCTACTCAACCTGGTAAAAAAAAAACCCCTCCCGAAATTTCTGGCATTTTCTCCTCATTCCTCTCTCCTTTTCTCTCAGGTGTCGCTTGCTTTTGCCTGTGATTATCAATCATGATCGGTGCATTGGGCTCCTTAAATCTACAAACGTTGGAAGGCGGTGTGGCCCGGATGTGCAATTCCTCCCCGAGTTTTGAGGACGCTGTTGCTTTCGTGCTGACCCACCTCTCATAGATCATCACTTTATTCTGTATTGTTCTCAATACTAAACTTTTTCCCTCAGTGTTGGAAGCACGCTACATGTCTCAACCGTTTCCGAAAAATAGTGTAGCCGCTCTGACCTTCTACCTTATCGCCCTATAGCTCTCACACTTGTTTTCTATTTCTAGATCTTTGAAACTCTTCTCAATCTCATTTCTTAGATCATCTGTGAATCTCATTCACTTCTTTCCGATCGCAGTATGCTTTCGGCGCTCGAGGTCTACTGGCGTTAATATTCTTTCCTATCTAACTGATCTTTGGTCTTCCGCCCTTATGGAACTACGGGGAGACTTGCGTGGTGGGCTTGACATAATATCCAAAGCATTTTGACCGGGTATGGCACCGTCACTCCTGGAATTAGATCTTGTGTGACAAAGAGGCATTTCGATAAAATAGACAGGGTAGTCTCTCTCTCCCGCGTGTAACTGCAGGACGTTATATCGGATGCTTTACAAGCGTATGAATCCCAGTATATTAATAATATTGCTTATACTCTTATGATCCTATTATAAGTTATTATTACTATTATTATTCTCTCATAAATCGCTATTACATTTGTTATACTTGGCTATTGAGAGTTTGTTACTTATTATGGTGGGCGTATCTTTCTTTCTTTATTTTTCTTATGTTATATATTTTGTGGTTGTTTTCTCTTCTATATTAGTTATTTTATTGTTAGTTATTTCTATGTACTTATATTCATCTACTACTTTTATTCTTATCTTTTCAATTAATGAAATCTTCACACTATTAATATATTATATATATATATATTATAATATATATATATATACTAGTATTTAATATATATAATATAGTATATATATATATATATATTATTATTATATATATATCTATATATATATAATATATATATAATATATATATATATAATATATATATACGTACTATTAGTACCCAATTACTTATCCACCTCTCTATCTATATACTAACTCGTTAATGTATCAGCTAAGATGCACCTTCATTTATTCTCCACTTACCTATATATCATATATATCCTGTCACTATCACTCTTTTACTTATAGAACTTTGAGTACCTTCTTACGTCTCATATCTTTTACCGAAATTCTATTTCGCTGATCTGGCTAGGATTTCTCAGTGAATTGGAGTAGCGTCTAGTTACTATCATCACTATATTATAAATTATATAGTTGAAACTTTTAAATATTCTTACACTTAACTTTTACAAATATCTATACCTATACTCTCTCAATACATAATCATTTACATTATTACCCTATAATCTCATCTTTCGACACTAGTGGAGATGTAAGTATACGACCATTACAGAGAGATCCTCTCAGAGTACGCTATACTGTCACATTACTTATAAATATTCACTATATCCTTATATAGAACAATAACTCATTATATTAAAAACAATAGAATATCATTATACAATATGCAATGTAGGATAGGTGTGAGAGCAATATACGACGCATGTCATGCCAACAACAATGCACATATTATTAAAAAAGTAAGTTTGCTTTCCATTGGGTGTCGGAGAGCGCACAATCTTCAAATCGAGAGCTAACTGTTTGGTATTATTCAGTACATATATAAATACTGAATTGGTCTATAAAAATACAAATAATATTCTGTTGTAAACTTCTTACTGCACTAACAATCTCAGTTCCGCTCCTAAAACCCCTCTTTTATATAACCTCTGATACGTAGCTTGCAAGTTATTACCTTCGTAGCCTTAAAGTTATTCGATCCTTCGCAGAGGTACTGAACAGAAGTGTGGTCTATAACGTAAACTGGTACAATGGTAGGTAGTCATGGTCTGGCCGTCACGTACGATTCAGTTTTTCATCACAGAGCTGCGTTTTTTGTCGACGGCGAAAGAGACAGCGTTATCACTCTCTTTTAAAACCGCCATCTGGGAGTGCTCCACACACATATATAGTTTCCGTATTTATCACTAACTGCAAGTATCTTCTCTATTCTCTCGCCAATTTTTATTGTAAACACATAAATAGTTCTAGCTCTTCTTCCTAATCATGAAACTCTAGTGTGATACAAATTATTAAATAATGAAGCTGTACACCTTAAAATTTATCTCTTTAACTCATGCGATTGTTTATTAGTAGCATGTGGAAGGATGTAGATATGTCAAATGCATAAGCAGGTGTGTTTTCAGTAGAATATAACCGATAAATGTATTCCAAAGAACATAGGGTAGTAGAATATCACAGAATTCTGGGCAATGTTAGTTAAGGATCTTTATCCAGAACTCCGTGGGATTTCGTTTTTAGTGATAGTTTACATGCGGTGCTGCTGCTACCAAATCATCGGTGGTATATAATATATATTCCTCAAGATCAATATCCCAGTTTGCTAAATAATACGATTTTATTATATTTACAGCTCTTTATAACACTTCATAGGTGATTATATATTATTTATTCTTTTAAATCTATCTTCAGATGATCATCATGACCACGTCACAATATGCTTGAAATGTTACTGCGAGGTTTCGAACGATATTCTCTCCTTCAAGGTCTTATGAGGAACTAGGAAAAGAATTACATATAACAGACTGGCTTCTACTACTTGCAAGGAGTATCTGCTGATCATATTAAATTAATACTCATGATGAATATTGACGAAGCTTTATATCCGCCGCGCTAGAATGTCATGACTGAAAAGCCCGCTTTTTTCTTGTGGCGGTATTTCCGTTTTCCTTCAATGGAAAGGATTCCTAATGCTTTTGCATCATCGTACAAAGTGCTCCTAAACACTCTGATGCACTTGTGTTTTTCAGGCCATCTGGTCTGGCATAGGCTTGGGATGTTTTGGCATTAATTTTCTTCTCAGACCGACTCGCGAAACAACCGTAATAATGTCCCTTTATAAGTTCCCACCAGTATTGCGGATTTTCTGGTATTGTGTTTCAATCATTTAGCTACTAGATTTTGTTTGTGTGAAAAAGCATAAAAGAAAATGGTTTTTTTGTTAATATATCTTTTGTTCCGCAATATTGCTGGTTACACTCCTTCTTTTGCCAGACATCATAGAACAGCCATCGAAACCCAAGCCAACGCAATTCTCGGGATCAAGTTCTTCGGTCGTGACAAAATCGTCAATGGCTTTCGCAATGGTTTTTTGCGTTAAGCGCTTTCAGTTCTACAAAGCCAATAAATTCCTCTTCGACTTCATCGAACTCTTTGTCGAAATAGCGCAACCATATGGATAACTGTTCTTTCCAGAAATATCAGCGGTTTCATCTGCTAGTAAGCTATTCGCGCACGCTTCCTTTACCTTATTAACGATGCTTTCCTTTATAGTAGTACCACAGAGAGAAATGATCTCATTCTGAATCTGAACTGATTGGTATGTGGTAGGGATGGGCAAAAAATATCGATATATCGAAATATCGATATTTTTGGCTCGATATATCGATATTTTTTGGCGATATTTTCTTAGGCGATATATCGATATTTCGATATTTTTTCTTAATATCGAAAGCCGATATTCTTTTCAAAAAAAATTTTTTTAAAGGCCGGAAAAAAATAAAATCTTATCCCCCTCTCCCGACACCCTGAAGTGATAAAACTTTTTTTTCCCCATATTTCGTTCTTCGTTCGTCCCCCAATGTAGTGTATAAAATAAACCGAAAAATTGGGGTTTTAGATTTTTCGTCTTTTCGGGAACCATGGCACATACCACATAGTCAAATTGTCTTCTGAGTATTCACTAATCACTATTCAGTTATTCAGTGATCAAGTGGATAATGCGACCCAATAAAATTTTGGAATGATAGTAAAAATGCTTTCCCTGCTATGTTTATGTTAGCAATGCGACGGCAGTCTCGTCAGAACGAACAGTATCATTATTAAACGATATTTGCTCAAATGAAAGGAATAAATTGACTTCCCGAGCAATATCAATCTGTTAGTCTTTTTAGGTGGCAATAGATGATAAATATTGGGATTTTTAATAAAAAAAAATATATATATATATATATATATATATATAATATATATATATATATATATATATAATATATTATATATAATATATTATATTAATATATATATCATTATACTAATTATATATATATATATATATATATATATAATATATATAATATATATATTATTAATATAATATATATATATATATATATATATATATATTATTATATATTATATATATATATATATAATATATAATATATATATAATTTTATATTATATATATATATATATCATATATATATATAATTATTATATATATTATATATATATATATATATTATATATATAATATATATTTATATATATATATATATATTGTATAATATATATATATATATATATATATATATATATACTATATATATATATATATATATATATATATATATATAATATATATATATATATATATAATTATATATATATATATATATATATATATATATATAAAGGGTAACTAACTTGAGTTACATTAAATAAAAGGAAGGAATTAAAATAGCTACCATATGTTTTATTTTCCTTTTTCCATGAACTATTTTATAATTTATTTTATCATTCTGAGACTTTTAAAGACTTTGCAGTCCACGTAAGAGACGAGCCTGATCCCTGATTTACGTGTAGCTCTGTGGAGTGTGTTCACTGTCAGTGTGGACGAAGATAATCCATTGCAGAAATCTAATACCGGAAACAGGACTCCTGTGAGTTGGTTTATAGTTAACATACCGAGTACCGACTAGTCTAGTCTAATCATCTACTGGCAATTACGATTGTTTCGCTTAAAAATGTAATTAACAAAATTAACGATTTTATAATAGCTATTATAAACGTTAGTATTTGGTGTAACATGCCTACAGCTTTTTCTTCTGATAAGAGCTCGTACTGGCCTTCAGTTCGAACTTTCTTAAATATTATTTCATTTTATATTTTATTAATTTAATTGATTTTCTTAAGATCCAGACTCCCAAAAGTCGTCCAAGTATCAGTTGTCCACCATCCAATTTAAATTTAATTTCGGTTGTTGGAATTCAATATTTATTATGTACTTAAATAAGAAATCAATTTTTGAAGATTCCTAGCTTCATTAATTACTTAATAAGTTCATTTTTCATTTTTAATACGAAAAACGTTGATTTTTATGATTTTAATTGGTTTAATTTTCCTAATGAACACGCGACTTTCTCATTTAATTTATTCAGCTTCGTCCACAAAAGGTCAAAAACACCCCCAGTTCCTTAAGATCCAACATCAACACTTTCTAGCACAACTTCAGTCTTCAACCTCTTGGAGTTTGAAACTTGAAAGTTGGAAGACCTTGAAGAGTGAAGATCCTTTTTCCAATTCTACCACTTTTTCTTCTGTAAATACGTCTGCTTCATATTTATAAATTAAAGCTTTTCTCTCTCTGAGTGAGTCTATATATATAATATATATAATTATATATATATATATATATAATATATAATATATATATATATATATAATTATATATATATTATTATATATTATATATATATATATAATATATAATAATATATATATATACTATATATATGGACAAAGTTCACTTAACGGCCACAAAGAAACGGGGAAGATCGATAATTTTTTTTATCTTATATAATATATATATATATATATATACTATATATATATATATATATATATATATATATAATATATATCATATATATTATATATAACTATATATATATATATATATATATATATATTTATATAATATATACTATATATTATATATATATATATATAATATATATTATATATATATATATATATATATTATATATATATATATTATATATAATATATAAATATATAAATATATATTATATATATATAATCTATCAGTAGCCCGGCTCGTGAACCGAAAACATGGGGAGGCACTTCAAAATATATTATATATATATAATATATTATATTATATATATATAATATATATTATATATATATATATATATATATTATATATATATATATATTATATATATATATATATAAATATATATATATATATATATAAATATATATATATATATAAATATATCTATAATAATATATAACACATATTTACATTATAAATATATATATAGTATATATATATATATATATATTTTAACCGTGAAAGCTCTTTTCCTCTTATTGTCTGCTGTTCAACGCGGAGGTATAATAATTAATAAAGATTTCGTAACCATGACAATTTCCTTCTTGCTGTAAACCACCATTAATTACGTTATTTTAGACTTTATAATATAAATTTTAACCATACAAGCTTGTCAATCTCCATATCAATAATTAAAATTTTATAAAGCTAAAATACATGAAAACCGGGACAAACAAATAACATTTTCAAAATCTTGAACAAAATAAAACCCAGGGTTATCAACTTACTCACGGCCTCAAGAGTTTACGACTTTTTCAAAACTAAATCTTGAAAAATATAACCACATAAACCTTGAAAACACACGTAACACTGCTTGATTAAAAATGTTGTCAAAACAATAACAGAAACCAGGATAACCTCGTACCACACGAGCTACCACCGCTACAATAATTTAAAAAACCGAGGAAGTTTCATCTTTACCATCTTAATAGTTCTACCATACCCTGTTCAGTCCGGCCATTAACACCCTTGGTTTCCAAGAGTCAAATACTACTCTCCTTTTAACCTGCACTGTGCTTGGATCCAAAAAACACTTGCGAAAACCCAGTAATATTCACTCGTAGTTTTTCCATAATTCCAGCATATCCACAAAAAAACCACGTAATGCATTCTTATGTTAATATGACAACACAGTTTCATCATGAGGAAGGATGGCTATCTACCTTGCAGTTTAAAGTTAAACCTAGACTGATTGACAGGATGATCCAAAATACAGCCTCTAATCAAACTTAAAATCTTTACGTGCTCGAACTTGGCGTTGCCCACGCATGAGTCCCCAATCTGGGACTTTTTCTTTCGCTTCTTACACCCTGGCAATCCGGTCTCAATTAGTAATTTTAGTAATACAACACTCCTCTCCTCCTCTCTCTCTCATCGTCTCTCTCTCTCTCTCTCTCCTCTCTTCTTTTTATTGCTCTCTCTCTCTCTCTCGTCTCTCTCTCTCTCTCTCTTCTCTCAATCTCTCTCTCTCTCTCGTTTCTAATATAATATATATATATAATTATAAACTATATATATAATATTATATATATATATAATTATAATACTATATATAATATATATATATATATATATATATATATATATATACTCAATATATATATATATATATACTAAAATATATATATATTATATACTATAATATATATTATTAAAATAAGTTTTTTTTTACTTAATTTTTTTTAAAAAAAATTCATTTTTCTTTATTTTCTTTCACATATTTATATGCAAGGGCTTGCCAATTTGGGAGTTATTTTAATGACGAGTTCGGAGGAGGGCTTTGTGAAAAATCTCAAAATAGACAAATAAAATAAGGTTCTCCTTCATATACGTGTGCAATGACAACCAGTTGTTTTGAAAGCATTATATTATGGCTTTCTTGGAGGCACAAATCGAAATTCCTCCAGTCATTAATCCTTATGAAAAATAATGTTTCCCAAGAGAATAAATGATCTTATGTAAAACTTAGCGTTCTTGTATAACATTTTAAAAATTATTTTAATAGTAATAAATAGTAATTTGAATTATTTTATTACATTAGTTGCTTTTAATTTTTTTTTAGAGGAGGCCAGGCCTCCTGTGCTTCCCCCCGTAAAACCGCGCGCCTGAATATATATATTATATATATATATATAATATATATATAATAATATATATATATATCATAATATATATATATATATATATATATATATATATATATAATATATATATATATATTATATATAATATATATAATATATATAGGTTAGTATTAAACCGTAATACTGTAAAATACCTAACAACTGCTCATTGTTTAAAAATGCAAATAAATCTGTTAACAACATCATTTCTGCCGTTGTAAAATAAAAAAACATCGTACATCCCTTTAAACTTTTGTTATTTATTTATTTTTTTATTTTATGTTAGTTTTAATTTATTTTTGTACTTTTCATAACTGAAATTTTTGCCCCTGATTACCAATAATGTATTCAATTTTAGTAGTAGCTATTATAGTATTTTAAATATATGCATCGCCTAAATCTGGAGGATAGACCCATAGGCCTATATATTTATATATATATAATATATATATATATATATATACATATATATATAATATTATATAATTATAATATAATCTTAATATATAATATATATATTATATTAATATATATATATCAATACTATATATACTTGGATTCATAATATATCAAATTATAATCTGATTATAATATATTCGAAAATAATCGATATACTCGAATATCGATATTTTTCTGGCGATAATATCGAAGGCGATATGATATTTTTAAATATCGATATATCGATTTAAATTCGATATTTTTTGGATATCGGCATAACCCTAGTATAGTGGCATATTTCTTAACCCTTATATCAAAAAATGATTTTTTTCAACTGACCTGATCTCCGGCATCTATATCGCAGCGGCACAAATCTGGCACACTCCCTCATCATGATAGCTTAACCACCGAAGCCGGTAAATCGCGCCGTACCAGAAAATGTTCACACATGAATTATTGAGGATAATGTTTTTTTTTTATTTTGCTTCTATGATTTTCTTAGAAATGGACATATGGTTAATTTGATGTCTACCGGCCACTCCTGTAAGAATCAATCTTGGCAGCTTCACAGCAGTCTCTTATGCCACTCTGTGTTTTGTATGTCCTATACAAACCGGCATGAACATCTTTATATTTAGTGAAAGGTCTTATTATTAAAGAGCCCAGGACTCCTCCTCTGACAAAACTTTAATTTGGTGGAAATAAAATACAAACCTTGCAAAATGCTCCCTTTAGTAGAAGGGGATATTTGGAAAAGTTGTGTAATATATATATACCCGATTTTTACCTTTTTTGACCTTTTTTGAGCTCGAATTTTTTAACCTGCCCTACCCTTTTTTGACCTTTACCTTTTTTTGGCCCTTAACCTTTTTTGAGCCCAATTTTTTACTTGGGCTTGACCTTTTTTGGGCCTTGACCTTTTTGGGACTTTACCTTTTTTTCGACCAACCCTTTCCGTCTTCCATGGGTCATTTTTGGCCCACGGTACTTTTTGGCAACCCTATTTTTTTGAGAACCCTAAATATTTTTGGGAACCCTATTTTTGGCAGCCCTAATTTTTTTGAGAACCCTAAAATTTTTTGGCAACCCTAATTTTTTCGGCAACCCTAATTTTTGCACCCTTCCGAAAGAAGGGTTGGCGCAAACCGGTTGCGTCAAGCACCGTTGTAACATTCCACCTAATATTTTTTTTCGACCAAACCTTTTGGTCATCATGGTCAATTTTGGCCGACGCATAATTTTTAGCACCCTTTCTCGAGAAGGGTGCGCCAACTGGTTTGCGTTCAGCAACCGTTGTACGTATTACCTCCCTATTTTACGCCCCCCCTAATTTTTTCGACCGTGGGCCATTTTTTGCCCACGGTAAATTTTTATCTTCCTTTAGGGGCTTACCCTTTTTTGATGTCGTTACC
>JABUQX010132165.1:2500-10736 GCA_015478945.1 Trachelipus rathkii
AAAACGCAGAAACATTAACATAAAGTTCAACGTAATGTTAGATGAATCAAATATTATATGAAATCTAAAGTTTATTATCTAATTTGTAATTTTAATTTTTAAATCTTGTATTATAATTCATTCAAATGTTAAAATCGAAACTCTGAAGATGTCCGAAGTTTACGGACGAACCGGTCAGAAACTAATAAATTTAAATATGCCTCTTATTTTCTATGCAAACTATTTTCTAGACTAGTATTAAGAAAATTAAATGAAAATCAGAAAAAAAATATTTAGAGAATTAGAAGTTAAAAGAAAAACTTATATTATTATTATTATAATTATTATTATTATTATTATTATTATTATTATTATTAAATTATTATTATTATATT
Source organism: Trachelipus rathkii (assembly GCA_015478945.1). NCBI lineage: Eukaryota > Metazoa > Arthropoda > Malacostraca > Isopoda > Trachelipodidae > Trachelipus > Trachelipus rathkii. Next base: position 2,875 of record JABUQX010132165.1, read on the forward strand.
ATTATTATTATTATTAATTAATTATTATTAGTTATTTTATTATTTATTATTAATTATTATTATTAATTATTATTATTATTATTATTATTATTAATTATTATTAATTAATTATTATTATTATTATTATTATTATTATTATTATTATTATTATTATTATTATTATTATTATTATTATTATTATTATTATTATTATTATTATTATTATTATTAGTTATTATTATTATTATTTATATATATATATTATAGTATATATATATATATAATATATATATATATATATATATATATATATATATATATATATATATATATATATATATATATATATTATATATATATATATAAGTATATATATATATATATATAGTATTATCTACCCTGGGTTAGGCTTATCGTATCGGGCTAAAATTTGGAGGTGCGCTCGTTATGTCCCCGTGAGCATCCCGGAGGGGGACGCCGCCCCCCCTAAAAATTAAAATGTTCGTAGAAGGTTTAAACTTGGAGAATGGATTCAGAGTCGGATTTGTTGAAAGAATCGGAATCGGAATCTGCTGAGTTGGCATCGGCACCGGTGCTGGTTCAGGTGCTGTGCTGAGTTAGTAAATATTTGTGTAATGATACAATATTTGTATCTTTATATATGTTATTGGACCTGTAGATCTCGAATATGATGGTTTCAAGATCCTGAGGGGTGTCTGGAGACCCCCCCCCCCGTAGAAATGAACGAAATGCATAAGAGAAGTGGAGAAAGTAGTCGGATTCGGAGTCAGAGAATAAAAGGGTCGGAGAAGGAATCTGAGTCAGAGGAGTCAGAGTTGACAACGGCACCGGTGCTGGAGCCGGTGTGGTGCCGAGTTAATAAACAATCGTTTTTTCCCATACTGGTATCAAAGTACATGTTTTTAAGGTCGTAGAACTCGAATACGAGGGTTATAAGTTCGTAAAGGATATCTGGGGACCCCACAGAGGGGTTGTCCCCTAAAGAAATGCACTGAGCGCAAAACAGAAGATGGCGGAAGAAAGAAGGAGGAAGGATGGAGGAAAGAGTCTGAGAAGGAGTCAGAGTTGTTACCGACACAGGTGATGGCTCCGGTGCGGTGTTGAGTTTGTAAACATTCGTTTGCTATTTTATTTTGTTTCACTTTACATTTAATTTTTGTTTTCAATTTAATTTTTTTTAATTTATTTTTAAAATTTTTATTATTTTTTTATTTATTTTAATTTATTTTGTTTAAAAATTATAATTTTTACTAAATTTTTATGGTTTTCCAGAATGTTTATTAAACGTAAAAAAACATATATTTTACGTACCTAAAAGCAATAAATCAGTAAATCAGTAAATCAAACCACCCACCCTACCCTCCCTATTCCTCCGTGATCTATTGAAATATTGATTCAAGTCATTTTTTTTACTATTGTTTCATGTCACATTTCGAGTATCATTTTGGATAAACATAACATAAAATCAAGTTCTTTATACACTGATCACTGAACCAAACGAAATATGCTACCGTAACAAGTTTTTCACATTAATAAAAGCTAACAATAGCATCACCCAGACTAAAGTATATAATGTCAACGACCAAACCTACACAGAACCTTAAAGCACGAATAAACTGTCAACATTAACAAAGTTTCACACTTAACAACAGTAAAGTAACTAACATAACATACAAAAACGTAGCCTATTCACACTTGTCAAACGTATCTCTAACACATCAATGTTAATTTTACATTGGCATGGTAATATTTAACAAATATTTATCATAATCTTGTCTAATTATCATACTGATCAACGAATATATGCTAACGTAACAAAGTTTTCACAATAATAAAGCTTACATAGCATCATCTGAACTAAGAATATAAAGCACAACGACAAACCAAACAAACCTTACGCCCCGTCAATAAACTACTAACATTAACAAAGTTCCCTACTTACCTAACAACAGTAAAATAACTAACACAAGCATGACAAAACGTCAAACCTATTCACGGGGAGACTTTTTTCATGCATAGTCTTTTAACATATCAGTGTTAATTTTACATTAACATGGTAATATTTAACAAAAAATCATCATAACTGTTTCTAATTATATATAATTATTACAATGACCAGCGAATATATACTATCGTAATAAAGTTTTTACATTAATATAGTAATATTAAACAAAAATTCAATCACAACCCATTAAACCTAACTATATCATAATCCCCAACGAATAATGGCAAACATAACAAAGTTTTAAACTGCAAACATAACATAAAAATAACAAAGTTTAACCAAACATAACATAAAAATAAAGGCTCTTTGAATAAAATATCATAGTAAAAGTTGTAATAGTTTACTGATTTTAAAGCCAGTAAATCAATAAATCAGTGAAATCAAATCACCAGCCCCCTCCACTCCCCTCCCCAACCCACCTTCTATGATCTATTAATCTATTGATTGCAAGTCATTATTTCAAGTATCATTTTTGGATAAACATAACATAAAAATAAGTTATTTGAATAAAATACTGACGCTCACAAATATATGCTAACGTAACAAAGTTTTAACATCAATAAAGCTAAAACATATAATAACCTGAACTAAGAATATAATGTACAAACGACAACCTTAACATGCTTCACGCACGAATAGAACAGCCAACATTTACAAAAGTCGATACTTAACCAACAAGTAAAAAAGTAACTAACATTACAATAGCAAAAACGTAATCCTATTCAACGACTTTTTCAATCAATATTTGTAACATATCGTTATTTTTACGCTTATCATAGTAATATTTAAAACAAAAATTTATCATAACCTGTAGCCTAATTTATCTACAGCCGCGGAATATATGCTAAGGTAACGAAGTTTTTCCGACATCAATAAAGCTAACATATCAAAACCTGAACTAAGAAATATAATGTACAAAAGCAAACCTAACATACCTCACGTGTGAATAATCTGCTAACATTCACAAAGTTCCCCTATTTATCAAGTAAAGTAGCTTAAAACAGGACATACAAAACTCAAAATGTATCCGCACTTTTCCAGCATATCAGCAACAGCTAAAGCCGTATTATCTAACAAAACCCCTTAACAAAGTTGGAACAGTCTATCAGAGATAGCCCCCATCTGGGAACTATGAATGTGATAGCTACAATTCATCAAAACGCACACTCACTCAAAATATAACGTCAATTTGAACTATGAATAAACGTAAACATTAGCCAAATATCTCGGGTGAGCCTAAATGTACTCAGCAAACACTTAACGCTAAGCTCCCCCCTGTTTCTAAGCACCCAACATCACGCAGTTTATAACATAGTAATGATCTTACGAAACTTATCAATTAACTCTAGACCAAATGCAGTGTTAATTCGCATTTGGTCATAGTAATATTTTAAACAAACGTAAGCAGAAATTAAGACATTAACCTAAAAAGATATCTAACACTGTACATGGATTAAAACCTATCAATAGATATTACATTTTGGAACTACGCATAAGACTTAAGCATTTTGGCTATGAAATATAGTCTCTCAACCTAGCCGCCTCATTACACAGCAAAAAGCTCAACCTATCCCAGACTTTTCAATCATATACCAGCAGCTAAGCAGTAGTTATCTAAGACAAAAACGCCTTAACAAAAGTGTCCCAAACTATCAAAGATACCCGCTTCTTGAACTATGAATTGATACTACATTCATCAAAGTGTCTTGCATATCAAATATAACAACATTTTGAACTATGAATAAACGGGGACATTAGCAAAATTTTCTGTCAAACATCGTAAAATAACATATCGATCATGCAGGTCAACGAATAAACGCTAACAACTTAACCTATCCTACCTTTCGAAACAATAACTTAACCTATCCTACCTTTCGAAACATTACGCAATACCTTCGAGTCGTTATGCTTACACGGTAGGTTCATCATTAGGGTTACTTTCATGTTTATACAAAAGCTTTCACCAATGCGCTCACTCAGCAACATAATCTCAATCTTTACTATACATAAGCGAACAATTTTCAACGATGAGTCCCAACTATACGGAGAACACCCCGGAGATGCATGAAAACCTATCTCAGGGTATCCCGAAGGGGGGTGTAAGCGGTAAGGGCAAAGCCCAAAGGGCTGTGCCCTTATGTAATCGTCCCCCTCTGTCCCCCAACGGCTCTAGCCCCCTTAAAAGCCCCCTGAAAAAACTTTAAAAAATCAAATTCGTCGATAAAATTGTCCACTGATTCCAAAAATGTCATTTGTTTTACTGTAGGACATGTAGTTTTCAAGTTCATGCAAGTATCTTTGTATATCTTACCATCTTTTTTAAGGGAAAGATTTTTGCAATTCAAAAGATATCCCGAACGCCAATTTGTCTTTGCTTCAAAAAAGTACGATATTATTAAATAATTACCCTTGTTTTTTGTAATTAAAATTTTTTGATTCTGCTCATCAGCACTCAAATTTATTGTCAGTAGCATATAATAACAAATATATGAAAATAAAAATAAAAAAAGACCCATATTTATCTTCTCCATGAAACTCATATATACATACATTATAATATATATATTAGTATATATATATATATATATATATATATATATATTATATATATATATATATATATATATATATATATATATATATCTATATTATTAATATATATATATATATATATATATATATATTATTATATATATATTATATTATATATTATTATATATTATGGCGTATATATACATATATATATGTATAATATTATAAGAGCAAAGAAAGAATATTATAGCATATATATTACATATTGTTATTGATATTATTATACATATTATATATATACATATATTAAGTTAATTATTATTGGTTGTTATTATTATATATATATATTATTATTACAAAATATATATTCATATATTATATATATATGTATATATTATTATATACATATATAATATATATATACATATATTATTATTATTATTATTATATATATATATTATTATTATTATTATTATTATATTATTATTATACCATATATACATAATAATAAAGTTTATTATAAGATTATTATATATTATTATTATATATTATTATATAGTAATATATATATATATATATATATATATATATATATATATATATTTATAAGAAGCATACATCAAGTTAATATATATATATTATTGGTTATATATATACATATTACATATTATATGTTAAGAAGTTATTATTGATATATAGTTAAGGTTGGCTGTTGTTGTTATAGATGCTGCATGATGATGATCATATATATATATATATAGGCTTAATGCTATATTTCGGCAGCACCAAAAAAACTACATAGTCTATTCGATATTTTATGGGACTGAACAATATATGATATTTTAAAAATTAATCGATTATTTGTAATAAATATGATAACAGAAATATTCTCAAAACTCGCTTCAGTGTCGTTAGAAAGTTTATAGTCGCCGGACGTGTTTAGTGTACGTCTGAGTGTAAAGTTCAGAAATTAATGTGAGTGATATATTTGATATATGCCAAAACGATTTGAGTTTGCTAGCTTTCTTAAAACATTTTAACTTAATTTTGCAATCATATATAGGAAAAGAGATGTGATTAATGTTTAAAAGAATGTTCAGTAGTAATAGCTGGGGAAAAATTTACATTTTACTGTAATGCACATAGTCAGTAAAGGTTAAGGTAGATCTGGGGAGAGAAACATCAAATTTCATTTCGTTATAAAGTTTTCATAGGATTTACCATAGGTATTATATTTTGTGTTAAAGCCTTCTGGACAAATCAATAAAGGTTAGGGCTACTTGCTATCTACCAGTTAGGTTACTTAAGTTTTGTTAGGTTCCTTAGATATAGCTATAAGCCTTATATATATATATAGAGATATATAAGGCAGCATATATATATATACAAGGTTAAGGTTATTGCTATGAGCAGCAAAGAGCATAGTTGGCTGGTTGTTGCTATTGTATATATATATATATATACATATTATATTATTGTTATTATAATTATTGTATCGATATTACGAAATATCGATTCCATGTATCGATCAATATTACGAAGTATCGATTTACGATTTAATCAAACCCAACAAATAGAAAGTGGACTTTGAAAATATCAGTGCTGCCGAAGTAAACTTATATATATATATATATATATATATATATGATATATATAGAGAGTATAGAGAGATATATATATATATAAGCGTTATTATGTTGGTTATAGTGAGTTATAAAGGCATATGGTTTTTATGCTATGCATATATATATATATATATATGGCGTATGCTAAGTTATTATGGGTTACATAGCAAATGAAGATATATAGTTACATAATAGATGCATATATATTATTATTATAGATACAGGTAAGATAAAGCTTTAAGATATTATTATTATATATTATTATTATATATATATTATTATTATTATTATTATTACATATTATACATATATTATTATTATTACACATATATTACATATTATATATTATTATTACATATTACATATGTATATACACATACATAAACATACATTACTATTACACATACATATACATGTATATTATACTATAAGATATACATATTATTATTATGCGCGTTGCGTTATATATATGGTTATATATATATTCATGCAGGTTGTCACGGCTGCATCCGACATTTCAATAAATACCATATAGTTGTTATATAAGGCGCGTATATACATAGTTGGCTGGTTGCTGCTGGTTGGCGCGCGTTATATATATATATATACATACATATTATTATGCATGTTATAAGGCACATTATACTGTTGCTACAAAAGATATGCTATTGTGCTGGTTGCTATATATATATATATACATGTTGTTAGTGCATACATATTGTGTTATATATGTTATATTATTATTACATATATATATATATATCATATATATATATATATATATATATATATATATATATATATATATATATACATATATATATATATATATATATATATATATATATATATATATATATATATATATATATAATTGAGGTGTGTGTGAGAGGGTTGATTGAGAAAATTCCAGCAATGTGTAATAATGAGTTGCTCCTGATATATACATATATATATTATTACATACATATTATGATATATATATATGGTTAAGAAATATATATATTATTATTATTATTATTATTATTATTATTATTATTTATAGTATACTAATTATTAATGATATATTAATATATTATATGAGTATATATATATATTATTATTATTAATATGTATATTACATATTATTATTATATATATTAATATATATATTATTATATAATATTATTATTAATATATATTATATATTATTATATATATATATATATAGTATATATATATATATTATTATTATTATACTAAGAAAAATATAAATATATATATATATATTATATATATATATATATATATATATATATATATATATATATATATATATATATATATATATATATAAGAAGCAGAAAATCGGAAGGAGATGAAGCATTTATTGGCAACGTTTCGGTTCACCTAAAACCATGATGAGGTCTATATACAATTTCAATTAACAATGATAGTAATAAAATAATACTAATAATAGAATAGCTGATAAAATAATGATTAAAAGATAAAATAATAATAATTATTATTTATTAATTAATTAATTAATTAAAACTTAATAATAATAATTATAGTAATAATATTTATTTTATTTTATCATCATTATTTTATCAGTTATGTTATTCTATTATTGAAGGGCGCACGAAACGCGAAAGCGTTTCAATGATAAAATGCGAAAACGGTTAAACACCCAAATTCCAACTGAACGAGCGCTACGTAAG
>JABUQX010132166.1:0-32500 GCA_015478945.1 Trachelipus rathkii
TGCCAGAAATTTCTGTTATTAAAGATTCTCAGTGTATGAGGAGAATGCTTTTCCCCTAGGGTGTTTCAGCGTGCCAACCAGTTTGATTGAGTTCCTTGGGTCTCTTGTGTTGCTGGTGAATGTTTTAAGTGTGTGTGTCTTGATTAGTCAGATAGGTTGGTTGCTAAAGGAGGTGGAGGGTTGTGATATCTGAGGGAAGTCTTTGAGACCAAAGTTTCGTTTTATTTGTTACACCCTATTAATTCGGGTAGAGTATGGTTTACTGGAGATATTAGTGCGTAGTGTGTTTGCGAGGCTGTCTGGTGCTTGTTGTGTTTGATAGGAAGTGTGAGGGGAGTTGTTCGGGCAATGATTTGGGGATTCAATATAGTGTAGGGACGATCGGGTGGGTGGGTGGGTGTTGGGGGGGAGGTTGTTTAGTTTTTTGATAAGCTGCCAGGTTTTCTTATTAACCTATCCAAATCAAGTTGTTATTGATAGAGTAGTTGATCTGTAACACATTGTTAGTGAATTGTTATAGTTCAGGTTTATGAGATTTTAGAAATATTGAGTGTTTAGGTTAGGTTATGCTTGCAAGGGGTTGCTGATATGAGTTTAATTGGTGTGGTGGGTATTGGTAACCCCTCGGAGTTTTTGACGAGTGTGAGATTTGTTCTTTTGTTTTAAGTTAAGTTTTGATCTGTGTAATATTGCGGAGAGGATTATCGTATTTAGTTAGTTATATTGTCAGAGTTTTTTTCTTGTGACCTTCTCTTCATAGGTATGTTAGGGATTGGATGTAATTCTGATTGATTCGATGGTTTGTGTATAAAGATGTGGGGGTTGTTTATATTGTTTTGATATATGAGTCATTGTATTAAAGGTTTGTTAGGGGTGTTGTATAATGAGATTAAGATATGTTTTAGTATCACATTGCTGTCCAGCGCTTAGCTTTTTGTAGGTTAGTAAATGTTGTGTTTTTTTATATGTTTTCTTTGTCGAGTTTGGTAAGTGGCGGGAGTACAGGAGAATGAGGATGGGGAGCTGATTGATTTGTTATAGGAATTCGTGGTTTTGTGTCGCAGGTTAGTCTGTGATGTGAAAGGGAGGGGAACAAAATGTTGGCAAGTCTGGTGAGCGCTGGGGGAAAATTGGGTTGCGCCTTGGGGATGGTAAGGATTCATGAGATGGGGACGTGAGATTATTTAATTGTGAGTCTCAATGGTTTAGGATTTCAGCGAATTCCAATTCATTAAAGGATATGGTCTGCCCCGGGGTCAGATGGGTACGCAATGCTTCATCATCCGAGGCTACTGGTGTGAGTGTGGGAATGTTAAGAGATCGCGCTCCAAGGATGAGATTTTGGGTTAAGTAGGGGGGGGGGGGGGGGGGGGTGGGGGGGGGGGGGGGTAGGGATGAAAGAATTCTCGATAGGGGGTGTTGAAGGTTGTTTGGGGGGGGTTTGGGGGTGGTCGGGTGGCGAATATAGCAAGGTCTGAAGATTTTGTAGGTGGTCTTGTTCAGAATGAGAGTAGGAATAAAGATTGGAGGAATATAGTTATTAATGGGCAGGGAGTGGTTGATAGGAAGTGTTATATTAGTAGTTGTGAATTCATGATCTGGTATAGGCTGTTGTGGAGCAGTGTTAAAATATATAAAGTGGCAGTGGTGTAGTAGTATGAGTATGTGATACAGGGGATATAATACATGGCATTATCAGTACACACAATGATAGAGGTAAGGCGTTTATTAGGAGGCGATAGAGGAGATGAGCTTACTATGTATGATTAAGCTACAGTGCATAATGTGTTGACTCTTATGCAGGAAATGGTTAAGATCTATGGATTTGTTGGTATTAAATGTCTATATATTATATTGTAAATTGTTAAGTATATTAGTTGTAGTGATTTGGTATATAAGGTTTGGATCGGAGGGGGTTTTGGTTAGTGTGTGTGTGTTTGCAGGGCTTACAGGTTGTACAAGTGGTTGACGCCCTATATTTGTATGCTGGGGAGGGTATCGGAAATAGGTATCCTGAAGTACAGTAGACAGGTGTTACCCAATTAGGGCCTAGGGTACGTAATCAGATATGTGGACAATCATAACTAATCAATATATGAAAAATTTTATTTATGGTAATCTATGTAGGAGTAGTGGAGAATATGGGACTTGCCAGTGTTTTGAGGCTGAGATGTGTAGTAGCACAGTAACGTATATTTACGGGGGTCCCAGGATTTACTCTAAATACTCAGATACACAATCCCTTGACCCCGACTACCTGAGTTATAGGCACGGTATATCAAGTAGTAGACTACTCTACCTACATAAAGTGAGAGTTAGAAATGAGATAGTAACGAGAATGAGTAAGTCAGTATTGAGTACATATGGATCACTGTGTAAGTTTAAGTAGATATGAGACGACTAAAGTTAATGATGTAAAGTAGCTAGTATAATAAATAACTGACTCCATGTGGGTACCCGAGCCACACCTTCAGCTTAGCTACTTTTGTACATGTACATTACCTTACCATTTTTTTAGGGATTTCATGTCTACTGTGATTCAAACGTAGATTCTAGGCACGATAATTCTTGTAATTATTATCGACACTATACTCATTTATACCTAAGAAGTTTGGTATTTGATCGGTTGCCATATTTATGGTGTTTATTGTTAAAGGGTTATCACTAGTTAACTAACACCTGTCGCTATTGCTATTTAACAGTCACCTAGTATTAATATTTCGTGAGTGAACGCTACGGAGATTATATATAGCTTTAATGAAGTATTGAGTAATTATATTAGTTAATTATATATTATAGTATATATAATTATATATATATGAATCTATATATATATATCACATAGCTTTAAATACTAAAAAAATTTTTTGGTTTATATATATTTACTTTATTTCTAATTTATTATTTTTTACAGAGTTACCTATAGATACACTCTCACAGAGGCATGGGCCGCTTTTCAAGGAGATAAGGGAGCTATAAGGAAATAAAATATAAACCCTAGAATGGAGAAGCCCACCACTAATAAGCCTACCTAAATGCCTGAACGCGAAAATTTCTCAGATGTGTGCGTAAATATCTAGATATATGGGTTTTTTAAAGTGATAGAGGAAATGAACTTTAAATATGTTTGAGAAAAACAGAAGAATATGGCGAGATGGTAAGTTTCACACATGAAGCAAGAATATAGCGCTGCGATATATGAAGTGAAAGGCACCATACAATCGGAACTGGCCGTACTTCTGCGGATTTGCGCACAGTTGTCTCTTCCACAATATGAGAAAATATAGAGCGCCATTTAAAGAAAGGTAGTTCGTTATTTGCTGAACACAGAGACTGAACTATTAAGAAGTCACGCTTTTATGTAGCGTCGCAGCTCTGGGATTTTGGTAGTGTGGTTCGATCTGCGAGAGTGAAGGTGGAAATGTCAGAGTTGTGTGATTCGCCATTACATCGATCTCATGATGCAATTGCGACATTTCGTATTAGACGCGTAGTTGAATAATTGTTAAGTAAGATAAGTATCCGACTAATATGCATATAAAGTAATAGAAACAATTAGTACAGGGCAAAGTTCACGCGAATATACGTACACTGCAGAGAAGGCATTTATATTGATCAGGACGCGGTGAGATAGAGAGGTGATAAAAACTTAAAATGTGTATTGAAATTCCGCGGGAGACAATGTTAATGATATGTTTCTCTTTTTCAAGAATCTTTAAGACTCTTCAACTCTGTCTTCCTTATATTCTTTCCGCCTTTTCCACCCAGAACTAAAGACATTAGGGTCTTGGAGGCAGTAGGCGAGAACTACGATACTCAATAAGTTGTGTAGAAGGCAGTAAAATATTCCATAACTTATGATGGCGAATGGAAGGCCCCTTTTATATTATATACTTCTGAGTCATGATAGGGCGTGTAAAGTAATAAAAAAATTTTACCCGCAACCAATGAACAATGACAACATATCCCAGTTTTTGCTTTGAGAGGACAGCCAGTATATATGTAACTACATATTGCAATCGCGTTGTGTATATATTTGAGTAAGTATTAACTCACAAGAATATAATTGTTATTATTGTTTAGTGTTCAGCTAACTAAAAGAATTGAATTTTTAATAAGATGATTGTACAACTAGGTTGAGAGTACAAGTTTATAGAATCCAGATCTCGAAAAATATAAAGGAAATGTTAGCGAGGTGTTTATTGTAAGAGAAGAAAAAGATTGTAAAAGATATTAGTTGATTATATATATTTACAAAATAAGAGTTGACATCTCCTACCACTCATAGCAGGTTGCTCGCGCGCAGCAAGACTCGAGGTAAGGGTCGGTCATATATCCATCAACTCAAGACAGAGTAGAGCTCAAATAAGATGAAAGAAGAATAATGTAAATGAAAGCTGAGGCCAACGGGTACACGGAAAACACTAGCATAATAAGATTCGCACAAAAGAGGGTAGCATGTACTTATGCAAGATGTAGTTGAAAGAATGGAGTAGCTCTAGAGCCCTAAAAATAGGACGAGCCGACTATAACAGGAGTCGGAACCAGAGAGTGTTAAGAAAGAAATCGCTACCCCTAAAGGCTGAGTGAAGTATCGTTGATGAAAAGGGGAACCATGAATAGCACAGAAAACCCTCACTAATGGGCGTTTGGAGATCAGTCAATATAAGAAGATTCATATTCTTGGCCTAGGTAAGGAACCTTGAGGGCAACATGACCACCACAACTTAACACAGAAGCCCCAACACGGGCACGAAACGACAGAAGTTCGCGCTCCATCAACGAAGATGTAGGCGACTAATAATGTGCAAAGCGACCTCCAAGAAATGTAATTAACCACAACCTCTGATATCAAGAGTTATACAAGGAGATGAAATGGAGCGGCAAACACCTCCAAAGGGAACGGCGGAGTTCAGATGTGACAATTCGATCGCATCGCCCCATTAAAATGTATCTTTTTAACTGACTCAATCACTTTCTTCTTCTTACTTAGACCATGCAGGATTCGAGTACAAGCACCACTTAATGTATATAATAATATCCGTACCGCTTATAGCCAACACGAACCCATTCCTTTCTACATGGAATATCACACCCATACTGCATATGTCATAAGCGGTCTATGATAGATCGTATATACTCAATCACTAGCTAACTGATCATTTCGCGTATTATCTGGATAACTCAAAGGTCACAACTCTCCTATACTATCGAGTTTATTGCTCATAGTTTGAGCCTTTATGAGGATCGTCTCCTGGTGAAACAGGCCCTTAACATGACCTCGAATCTCTTGAAAAGCAATGTGTAACTTCAGACAGCTCATCCACTAGTATATGGATCCAGACAAATAAGGCTACTCAGCCAGTAGACAATGTGAACGAGAGTGGTTAAAAGAAGACATGATCTACTCTATAGAAAGAACTCCTTAGACTTAGAATAGCGCAAATGATGAGAGACTTATAGAGTCCTATACAGCGATCCACACGTACAGATAGTGAGGTTTACTATAGGACCAAGCCAGAGAGTGTCCGTGAGTCATCTATCGAGAACTGTTCCACCTTTACTACACTTTCACTCGTCACTGTGTCGCCTTGTTTACTCCATACCAATTGATTTCCGTGTCGCAGATTTCTACATCTTACCACAAGACACTTGCTCGCTCACGTGTTACCGGCGAATCCAATCAAGTACACTCCCAACTCCAGAGAGACTGAGGCTCATAATCGAGAGCAGTTACGCACGAAGCGTTAAATTGGTTTCGATCGCACCTATGGGTGTGTCTTTAGTTTCTCACAGAAAACGCCATCCATTCTCTCTCCCTCAGAAACACAGAGTCGAGTGGCAAAGTCTCTCCTCTATATACAATGGCCAACTCATCTCTAAAACCACCTCTCATCATTGACAGAATTGTCGCCACCACACACCACATATATCAGTATCTGTTCTCTATATATTAGCGTATAATAGCCAAATAGCAACGACTTCTCACTGTGCTTCGTACGATATCTCACCTCATGTGGGAAGTACTAGACATAACTACCTAGGAAATCTTGCGTACCGAGCGCTCAGAAGACAAGCAGCTAGCGATGGTGTTATTGTCTCAGTGAGAATCATATGTGTACCCAGGGAGATGAGAATAAATGTAAGGAAGACCTAACAACTGTAAACACTGATAGTCTTGTAGGGCCTGTTATAGAGTATTAACGCCCATAATTCACTTTCTCTAGATAAACTGTGAGAATTGCTTTAGCTACTCTAAAGGCAGACTGACAATGCAGACGCGGGTGTGCATTGCATAGTTGTGTATTGGCACTATCAGAAGGAGTGCAGATCTTGACCTAACAAGACAGTTATTAGAGATGTTTTTCTGGCAAGAAAGGCCAGAAATTTTTTTACTGGCGAGTAAGGGGAGGCAAGTACAGGGCTTGTCGCACTTCTGCCTTTAGTGAAAGCGCGCACTTAGCTGTCGAAATGAAATGAGCCCTGCACGGATTTCGCTAGGGCAGAATGGAAATTAGTAATAGAGAGATAGGAGTAACGAGAGTTTTTTTCCATGGCGGACGAAAAGCGCAAAGAGATGTCTCTCTCCACTTGAATGGAGCGAGAACATTCCCCATCGAACATTGGATTTTTGTGGAGAAAAAGATTAGTTGAAGATGGAAGGAAACCCGCTCATAACCCTCGACGATTACGGCGCGCCTAAAAACCTCTTAAAATCAGTCACGACAGGCCCTACTTTTTTCAGCGGTGACCGAAGCGGCCTCCGAGTCAAAGCAAGATTCACTCCAAGCATAGATTGCAAAGAAACGACGCAACGCCCCAACTTAGCACACGATTAAAGTGCCAGAAAGTACGTTTAGGGAATGGTGGAGCCTGCTGGAGAAAAAGTTTTTAAAAAATGTAAAGAGCTACATGATTGTGGTCAGAGTTACCGATAGGAGGAAATGTGTATTTATATCGAGAAGGAGTAGTGGGTGAAACATATAAGTCAAGCGTGTTCAGAATTGGTTAGGACGATCTGGTATGTGTGTAGGTGTCTTTAATATTAAATCACTGTATACCCATGATCTGTGGAATGAGTATATATCTGAACACTTGCTTTTGGTGAGCCACTTTCATACGCTGTTGCCAGTCATCACTCACTACCCCTACATCAAGACATCTAATAGTTATTCCGCCTCATTATCATGCGCAGATATTTACCACTTTGGTCATTGAAATGTTGAAGTTGAATATATTAGACTACCACACTAAGCATGATGACTTCTAAGGCATTACTGTGAATGGGAGCAACAGATATGATTCAGCTTTCCTCACCCATACGAGAAACAGAATAGTCCACACACCGCAAGACTACACTACACATCACACAAGGAAGCGTGAAAAATCTGGTTCCTTTAGGGTAGCAGTAGCAGAACACAAGATAGTGGTTAGTACGTAAGGGAGAAAGAAATTTTAAGCCACAGAGACATCGAATTAGGAGATTCAAGATTCTCAAGAACGTGTTACCAGGGAGTTGTTTGTATATGGTTATTATAGGCCAGACTCCAACCCATGTACGTCTGCAATTATAGAAAAGGTTAGAGATATTAAGTTTGTATATTTTGGTTCTATTTAATTTTGTAAAAATCAAAGAATTCACCTGGTCATAGACTTAGGTCATCGAGACAGTATATATTAAAACGTTACCAGGTTAGAGGTAAGTTATGAACGAGGTGATGCATTATTCCACAGGTATTCAAATTAAGTGTAATATAATAGTCACTTTGAGGCCTATACAGAAGCGTTAGGCAAAGTCATAGATAACGAACTCACTGCCTACTCAAGCCCATCCTTATACCTATCAATATTACAAAATAATCTTCTCTGTCCAAGTATAGTCCATCCAAACAGACATGCTCAGACTAACTAAATCAAAACACACACCTATTAAGAACCATACCACAGCCGGCTACCTCAATAATATAGAACCCTCTGAAATTGCTAGCCCACTATCCAACCAAACCAACTCATTAATTAATATCTTTTATACTAGAGAGAGTTACTCAATTATCTCAGATATACCATATATATCACTATATATATATTAAATAAATTATTACCTGTATTATTCAGGGATAACATTTTACACTATAAAATATGTGTAAATGTTCATTCCTCACTGGCCATAAGACCTATTCTACGGTGGGGAAACTTGTTTCCTAATAGGGTACATCCTATGTACTTAGGATCCGGCACCTAGGGAATCGACCAAGCTCCCCTTGCCAGATCGCCCGACCTCATAGTTCGTTCTATCCCCATGCTTATGGACAGCCCACCAGATGACACACTACTATCACCAAGATAACTGATAGAGAAAAGGTTATTAAAATACCTAAAAGTAAGAATTATAATATGCAAAAAGGTGAAATCAATCGTACTATCATAAAACCCCAAAAATATAAATATATCAATTCATTACCATATAAATTTTGAACATAACTTATGATTAACTAATTAGAGATTTTTATCTGATAAATAATTGTTCAATAAAGACATAAATAAAAACATATTAAACGTTTATAAATGAAGGAATCATTAACGCTCTTCTCGCCCAGCTTTTACAAACCTATGACGTAAACGTAAATGATCATATCCTAAAAAATTATATATATAATTAAAGATAACTTTAAAAAAAAAGCTAAAGCTGTCACAGGTAATGCTATTATTAATATATATAAATACGAATAATGCATACTTATAAATTATAATAAGGTAAAAATCATTTCTAATAATAATAACAATAAAGTGAGTACAAATATTTCGTAGAGTGTTCGAAAGATTACTAGTTATGTTTTCACTTTCCATATTAAGTCTATCTTTAGAAAGCGCTTAGATGAATTCTAAATTGAAGTAATTTATAGAATCATATTAAAAACCTCCAAACTAATCCACTGGACATTATAAATACGATTACACTAATATATAAGCAAATAAAATTAATAAAACAAAATCAAATATTTAATCATCAAAGAAATTAAAAACAAAACTCAAACACACACAAGTACATGATGCAATATCTGCTATGCTATCGACTATATTTCGAAATATCTTAAATAAAATTTGTTTCAGGGGGGGGCGGAATAGTCCTACCCTGTCGTTTAACATCCCTACGATAAGTGATCTGAGAAGACTCAAAATACCGACCTAACTACTCTGCTTAGTTTAGGGACCCGATCTAACCCCCTTGGGGTACGCCATCGTAAGTGTATTAATTATATTAATATAACATAGTATATATACTAGTATATTAATATATACCATAAATATATAAAATAGATATAATATATATATATATAAATATATATAATAAATATAGATTATCTATATATATATAGTATATATATTAATTAATTAATAATTTATATATATATAATATATGTATAGTATTATATATACTATATAACTATATAATAGATTAATTATATAATATATATATATATATATTTATAATTTATATGTAATTATACGAGTAGTATATATACATATATATTTAAATATAATACATTCATATATATTAGTATATATTTAATTAATAGTATTAATATAATAATATTATATATTATAATATATATATTTATATATATATATATAGATTTAATTATGATTATTATATATTTAGATTATATTAATCTATAATACATAAGATTAGTATCATATATATATAAGGGGTTTGGGCAAATAATAACAGAATGTGACCAGTAGAAAAACAATTGTTACGCAGTTACCTTTCGTTGAATTACAAGCCTTGCGTAGAATCGGTATTTTATAATAATAAGATCGATTGGCGCTTTTAGTTACGTGAGGCGATTGAGTTACACTATCATTATTTTAATTATACCTCATTAATATATAAATTATAATATTAATATATAATCTTACATATAAATATACTATTATTAATTATATATAAATAATATATTATATATATATAAATATTATATATACTATATACTATATCATTATACCTAATAATATATATATATATAATAATATATATATAATTAACTATTATAATATATTTTATTAAATATCAGAAACGAAATATCAAGAAAACATTAGAAACACCTTATAATGGACCTTCCTTGATAAGTGGAGGAAATGAGTAAAGTAATAATATTATATTATAAATTACCTAACAAATTTATCCAAAAGGAAATAAACATAAAGCTATTAAAAATATAAAACCACTAAATTCTGAAAGAATAACTATAGACAAAAGGAAATATTTAAAAATTATGAATATTTTGTTGCTCCTCATTTATGCGGAGCCAGACTTACAAAGGAAACACTCAGTATGTGGGAACTATCGGATAGGAGAGGTGGAACGATTGTATTGTATCCATCTATTAAGCTTGTGAAGAATGAGGTGACAAGGTGGTGAGAGAAATACGTCACACATCCAGAAATAAACTATGCGTAATAATGAAAATCGTCCCAGTACCAGTTACATCATTTTGGAGAACCGCCTCGTTGCGTTCCCGGATAGGTTCGACGTAGAACCCGCGAACCTGGCTATGGGCGGACTACCACTTGGAGGACCTCATCTAGCTTTTAAAGAAAAATTCTTTTATTTTTAAAACATTAAATGGGTAAAAACTAATACTCCATAATTATCCGCACCCACATTTTTCATTCCCTCCCCCACATGAACGAACGAAATACAGCAATGTGAATTTTTTTGGCTTGAGGACTGTTCATAATATTTAAAATTTATGATACATTCAATGTAACAAAAATGTTTTATAAAAATTAATTTAAGTTTTTTTTTTTTACTGGATTTTTTTTTCAAACTATTTTACGCAAATATTTTTTAATGAAAATATGAAAAAATAACGGTCCGAAAATTTTAAAAACGCTAATTTTCTCGTTTTTTTTAAGGATATCGCTATCGATGCTTTGTTTGTGATTTCCATTGCCAATCGATTTGCATTTAATATTTTTGCGATAATCGCATAATTTTTGAACATTTAATTAACAATTCGATTGTTCAGATCACATCGAGACCCGGCTTATCAGTCCGTCTATGAGCGCTGAGTAGAGTAGGACCTGGAGAGACTGTAGAGGGTGGCTCAGATCCTACAAGAGCCGAGTATGGTGATTATGAAGGATTGTGATAATAAGAGATCATGACTATAGTGTGGCAGATGTGTTGTTTTTAACCCCCAGCACTGCAGCTCTAGGCTTCACGTTCACATGATGGCCACGTGGTGAAGTGTTTGAGTTGCAGGCTTGCATACTGGAGATTAAGCGCGAAAATGCATACAACAAGAAAGATCTGACAGCAAGAGTGGACAAGACACAGGAACAACAGAGCGACACTGAAGGCTGAGTCGGCCGTAACGTGGAGATACAGCAGGTAGACGAGGGCTAGTGCAGCCAGCAAAAAAATTTATGGGTTATTTAAAAATGTTCAGCCTCGGTGTAAGCTTTGGAATGCAAATGCAGGGCGAGACCCAGGGGAAGCTTAGAAAGACCAACAATTAAACCCGATTTCAATATTGTATACGTGCTAAATTATTTAAATGTACAGAGGGTGCAGCTATGAATCTAATGAGGAAAGGTGCCTTAAATGCCTTAAGAAAAAAACGACATGTTAAACATGTGTGACAGCGCGGCAAGATTTTTAGTTATTTAGATGTTCAGTTAGATGGCAGCTAGATGAAAGTATCGCAGCAAAACTTTAAAAGCACATGTTAACCATCAACAGGTATCGACAAAATAGCAAGAGCACTTCTCATTCCACCAAGTGATAGTCCAGGAAAAGAATTCTCAAAGGTAACCTTAATATAATTGAGAGAATTAAGCGGCTTATACATGCAGATAGTAGAATATGAATAAGATATTGAGGTTGAAGGAAGTTAAGAATAGATACAAAGAAGATGGAAATGATATATAACATTGTCCTGGAGGAACAGGTTAATAGACAGTTTACGGCGGAGCGTTGTGAATTTTAAAACTAAAACTGTAACCTATCTGCTAAACAGGTAATGACTGTTAGAAACTGATAACAAACTTTTTTGGGGAAAAATAAATAAAAAAAATTTTCGCGAATCAGCATTCCATTATTAGAAATTGGCCAGTCTCTTAAATCACTTTAAATATTCAGTTTTCTACAAATATAGATAAGTATTTTATAGTAAAGAATTTTTTTTTTTGATCAAGCTCCACGAGAAAGAAAATTCACTCCGATGCCCGTTCTATACAAACCTTTGCTTCCCTATGACTGGCAATGCATCCCTGGGACTAAGAACTTTATTAATTCTGGAAAATAAAGTTATTTTTCTTAAGATATATGTAAAAGTAGGGAAATCAGAGGAACATTGACTTTCAAACTGATAGTGTAGATAGAAAAATGTATTGAACTGGAAGATTAAGAGCAAGAATTTGGAAACTGTATGCAAAGTATTTATGAAGATGATGATAAATTGGAGTCAAATCTGGATAAGGAGTTTTTAATGATGAAAAAAAAAGAAGAGAAGACAAATTGATCAGTAGAATGCAAAGAAGAATCAAATATGAGTAAGAGAAATTGATGAACAATTGTTAGCCAAGATCAGTAATTGCTGAGAGTTTGATTTCTCTTTTAGGACGGAAAATAGATTAGGAATAAATAATAATTTTGTGTTAAACATGTATCCAGGAAATGCAATATACATCTACCTAGGCAAGTTGGCTACATTATGCGGCTTCAAGAGCATTGTAGCACTTATTTGTATTAATTGAAAAGATAATGTGTTTAGCAGCATTTTTAATTTTAAAAACTTTGACAAGACTTGTGAGAAGATAAATTTAGAAAATATGAAGAAACTAATCCTGTCGAGGGGAATCAAGCGTTTTTTCACGAGAAGATGCCATTTGGACAGAGTATATGTATAGGGGATAAGAGGGGATGAGAGAGCGGGGTCGTTCTACAACGTGAGGAAATATGGGTATTAGGTTTTACTTGCAGCGAGGGGCAATATAATGGACAGGATGGTACAACTACTGCAGAAATGACCAATATGGAAGAGAAGCGCAACCCGAGATAGTGGCCAGCGTGAGACAAGCTTGGTTTCATTGGCAAGTTGTCATCTGTTAAACTATACTTGATGGGAGAGTGTGATTTAAGTAAATAGTGATACGTGGTATAAAAAAAAAAAAACTTAAAAAAGAAAAAAAAATGTTAAAAAAAAAAAAAAAAGAAAAAAAAAATCAAGACCCTGAAAATAAAAAATAAACTTGATAAAGATGCCAAATGCTGTTGATGGCGGACTAAATATTGCACACCCAAAAAAACACTTAGAAAGAATTGAAAAAGGACATATTGTCAATATGACTAGAGTAAGGACTCCGACACCGCATTGTGATAGTGATTTCACGGAAAGTGAGGTACTTCCCATACTTTTCCACGGTTTTGATGTCTAGGTAATTGACCGCAAAGAATTTGAAAAAATTAGATATGAACCTACAACTATACCTCGAAAGATCACACTAATCATTGAGTCTTGGAGCGGGCATTAAAGACATCGGACATCGAGAAGAATTTTTTTTTATAAGATTTGTGAACGCGATAACTACAGATTGGTTGAGAAAGAAAAGTGGAAGTTGGGGTACGTTGCAACGATTTATGTTATTTATTTATTTTTTTACTTGAGATTTCAAAAAAAATAAAAAATAAATGGCAAAAAATATTCTTTATTTTTTTTTTCCTTTACAAGGATCGTAAAAGTTCTTATTTTCCATGAAACACCATCCACATTTGGGATTAAAAAGGAATAGAACTATGAGAATTCTATTACAGGAAGTTAAATTGAGGCACAGAGCAAATTATCATTATTTCAACAATTGATGCAATAGAAATAAGTGGACATTTAATGGTTTTTATTGGAGAATGGAGAAGAAAACAAAAATAACTGGACATGATTTTTTTCATTTAGAAGTTATCCCCTCGACTAGTGGCGCGTCGAACACCGCTCATCCAGAACATTATTAGATTGAATTTGTAAAATTTTTTTAATATGTTAATGTGAAATACATATAAAAAATAAATAAACAAAACACAAACACAAAAAACAACAACAAGAAGTGCAATCTTCAATAAATATCACTCTCAAATTAAAGTAAAAATAGATTTTAGGATTGCAGGGCGTAGACACGTTCCTACAAAAGAGACCAAAAGCAGACATAGCTGTTGAGATGGCGCCAAGGAGATTGCGAGATACATATACCGGAGGCAAGAGATTTTTTGGTGGAAGAAGATGACTATTAACCGAAATGTGTCTGGCATGCGAGGGGTTATAATTAAGCGCCGTATAGCTTTACGAAGCGAAATGGAACAATTAATAACATGCGAAGCTTTAGAAAATAAATAAACCTTCGTTCAACCACAGATCAAAATCGCATTACTAGAAAGAGGCGGCTAGCACGAGAGTCGGTCCGCGCGGGCGGGAAAAAAATACCCCCAATATTAGACGATTTTTTTTTTTCGCGAGTCGGTCTTTAGAAGAAATTAATGCCAAACATCCAAGCCTATGCCAGACCAGATGGTCTGAACAACACAAGTGCATTAGAGTATTTAAGGAGCACTTGTACGAATGATGTCAATAACATTAGAACAATCCTTTTCAACGTTGTGAGTTTCACATACCAATAAGAATATAACGCCTGAACTGCAGCGGAGATCGAGCGGGGCATGCCAATCAAAATTATTACAGCAGCTTCATCGTTATGATAGTTAAACAAATAAATCAGGGATATTACAACAAACTTCATCGTCATGTGAGTTTCACATACCAACAATAACATTAAAACAATCATTTTCACCATTTTTTTCACATACCAATAGTAATATTATACCATCCATCATCGTTATGTAAATATAGTAAACCAAACAGAAATATTACAAAAAACTTAATCGTTATGCGAGATTCACATACCAAACAGGAATATTACAACAAACTTCTTCGTTATGTGAGTTTTACATACCAACAATAACATTAGAACAATCCTTTTCATTCTTGTGAGTTTCATTTAACAGTGAGAATATTACAACAAACTTCGTTGTTATGTGAATTTTACAAATCAAACATGTATATTACCACAAACCTCTTCATTATTATGAGAGTTTCACTTTTCATATCTATTAAAGCTCGTAAAGTTAGGTGGGGAATGATGGTGCGAGTCTTACTGACCAAAGCGCAATGGAATGAATGTAATTGGGCGTTAACGTATATGAATAAAAAAAAAAAAAAAAACATTTTTAAATATAGTATATATATTATATATATATATATATATTATATATAGTATATATCTTCTAAATATTCCTTATATATATAAATATATATAGATATATTATATATATATATATTATATTATATATATATATTAATGAGGTATATATATATAGTACTTAGGTGCTAAATTAAAGCTATATATTTTAATAATGTTTCAGATAATAATTATATTAATTAATATATAATATATGTAATAATAATAATAATAATAATATAGATAATAATAATATCAGCCAAAAATAATATGAACACGAAAAATTCTAACACAATCGGGACGTTGATTAATAAATAATATGAATAATAATAATAATTAGAGATTACCTCTCGGTAATCCTTTCAATAGAGATTTTTATAGACCGTAATAATAATAATAATAATAATAATAATAATAATAATAAGCTATTTAGGTTGAAATGCTGCAAGACATATTCCGAACCTTTTCCACAAGGCAGAGAGATTCCTTTAAAAAGATTACAGAAGAAGTTGACATGTTCATGTCGAAACATGGCAACCTCATCACAAGATCGCGCGATCATGCCAAGCATCTTCACTTGAACACTGAAAATTTTATAAGGGTAAATCTTCTTTTTTCTTTTCTTTTCTTTTCTTCCTCTTTTTCTTCCTCTTTTTTCTATTTTCTTTAAAGTTTGAACAGTATCAGTTATAGTTAGTATTTGTTAGTAACTACTTTATTATTATTATTATTATTATTATTATTATTATTGGCACAGGAATTGCAGACGAGGATGAACAACGTAGTGAAAGAATTGGTTTTGGTTCGTTTGCAAAGTCAAACATTCATATCGATCAATGAAAATACATTCCATGAAATTTCAGCCAGGTAATTATTATTATTATCAGTAGTAGTGCTGTAGAATGTGAGTTGGAATAATAGGAAACTAGGTAGGGTTGGGATACCACGTGTGGTAGTAGTTCTGGGGTGGGGTTGAAGGGGCGGAGCTAAACTTAGAATCCGGCGTCTTCCCCAGCAAGCCGTAAATCCCTCGGCAACTTTAAATCTTTGCGATTTATCATTAGGATGTTATTTAACATTTTTAAACTTCAATTCAACTTTTTCTGCGAAATTAATGTACAAAATTCGCAAGTAAAATACAGTTATAAATATTTATCTATATTAGCACTTGGTCTTGGTATATCTTATATTTATATGGGGTATATGTTACCAATTTAACAAAAGAGCATCAAGGAAGTCTGAAAACGCTCCAACTACTACTACAACTCCTACTACTACTACTAAATAGAAAAGGAAAATTATTTTATAAAAGTAATGGGTCGTTATCAATGTATAAACAAATAGACCATCAAATACTTGGTATTTAACAGTAACTAGTCTTAATTAGTATTTATTTAATTTTAGCTAATTGAACCTTAATTTAAAGTTTGAAGAGTATCAGTTATAGTTAGTATTTGTTAGTAACTATTATTATTACTCTTAGTCTTAATTAGTATTTATTTTAATTATAATTAATTGAATCTTAATTTTAAGTTTGAACAAAACAGAAGATGTCGTATCAGCTTTGTCTGAAGATCTTCACAGAAGAGTCGAAAAGGCCAGGGATGAAGAAGGAGATTTTAGCAACGATTTTAAGCAAGAAACTGACCTTATAAGTTCTCGAACTGAGAATGGAGTTAGTGAAGTAAGTTTAATTAATAATTAGTAACATTAAGTAGCTTTTATAGTTCTAAACACTAAAAATGAAGTCGACTAATGCCCAGTTGGGAGTTGCCAAAAATTTAAGAAACTGTTCTCTTGCTTTGTCATAAGAGTTAGCTGTCGGTAAGCTTTACTGTTGAATCATACAGCAAAAGAGTTAACTGACTGTTCCCTTTCGTGAAGAGTTTTAATTAGCGGTCGCCAAGCCGGCTGCGAACCGTCTCCAGCCAATTGTGAGCTCGAATCGGGTTTGCCAAGTTGCCAGGAATCAGTTGTTATTTTTTTTGGCGGGAATGTGAATTGGTTAACTCTTTTGCTATTCCAGTTATTAATTTTAATGTCAAAGAAGAAAACCGGTTATTAAAATTTTGGTAGATACCCAATTTTTCATATAGGCTTCTACCCTATTATATTTATTTTATTTTTAGTATGCACAAATTTTTTTTTAATTACCTTTTTACGTTTATTTATGGTATACTACCTCAACAACCCTTCGTTTGATTCTTACATAATCACCGCATCAAGTGCAAAAAACTGCACAGCACAGCATGGAACATTAATGCTTAATAACCATATCGCATAAGGATGCTGAAATTGTGTGCCTCACCACGCGAGTTCAGTGTTCATAAACGCTTTATTCATGTTTTTATATTATATTAGGAACAGAGGAATGATAATCTTGCTAATTTGAAAATAAGTAGTTCCCCCCCCCCCACAATTTAATTCTTTATGCAAAAATTTGCTTCTTTATAATAATAAAATCAAACATACATTGGCTTAATAAATATGGTAATAATCATTATCACTCCAACTCTTAAACTATATTTTATAAAATTTAGTTTTAATATAGTGTATTTTGGTACATTTTTAGGTGTTGATGAGAAACCACGCTGCTATTTCTCAGATAGGAGAAACTGAGCTAGATACGAGAGCCTTTTCAAATAATGGAGAAGCTGCATGGAATGAGATGTATGTTAACCAAGAAACGGAGTTGAGACAAGAAGCTGACATGCTCGCCAACAAACTACGAAGTCAGACTCACCATACTCAAAATATTCTAAGTGGTTTGCGAGGCACTGCTTCGACTCATGAACAAGTAATTAAAGTTATAGTATCAAACTATTAATGATTCTTTAATAATTAACAAATTACTTAAAATTTTATTATATTTATGAAGGTTTTAGAGCAGCAAAGAACCGACTTTCAGGGATTTATTCGCAAGAGACAAGATGCTCTTGATTCTCAATGTTCATCTATATCTGATTGGACTCTACTAATGTCTTCAGAACTTCGTAACAGAGATGAGGATTTGCACAGGTTTTTAAACGAAGAACTTCGTTTGTCACCGGGTAAGTTTTCTTAACCATATCTGAAATATTTTTTACAATGAATAAATAAAAATAAATCCTACACAGGGAAACGAATTAATTGCTTTGTTCCAGCATTACCTGCGTCGGAAGTGACGGAAAGAAATGAGTATCAGGTCTCCAGCCTTCCCAATGAATCTCTGTCACATGGCTCTTCCTCTTCTTCTTCCACTACTCGAGACACTCTGTCCACAGCTAAAGACGATAAGCACACCAATGTTGGTTTTCCTAAGATTATCATTAGTAAAATCTGTTTTTCTTGAAATAACTATTTACTAAATTAGCGACTTTTACACAACATTCAACTATTTTTAACTATTTTTAATCTTCAGCATGAATCTTTATTACAAGCAATGTATTTACAAACTTCTATAAAATTAATTCCCCTATACGGTGGGTAACTGTTGCATTTTCAAGCAAATTATAAAACTTTTTTTTTTATTTGGTAAACAAACATTTAATTAAAATTCGTATTTTAAACAATATCAGTTGTCTTTAATCTGATTCAGTATTTACTAAAAACTAACAGGTAAACTAAGTTTTACCATTTCATTAATATTCTATTACTGTAATAATAATAATAATAATAATAATAATAATTATTATTATTATTCTTGAGTGCGTTAGGGTTTTGCATGAGGGTACGTTGCTACTGATGTTAATGTATAGTAGAGAAACTATGGTATGGAATAAGAGGTATAGATCAAAGGTTTAATCTGTTCAGATTTATAATCTTAGGAAGTGGTAGGTTTGAGAAGAATTGATAAAATGAGGAGGTGCTAAGGAGTTGTGTGGTGTGAAGAAAGGCGTAAATGAGAGAATAAACGAGAGTGTAGAGAGACCACATGGAAAGGATGGATGATAGTCGGTTGGTTAAGCGGATGTATAGTTGTGAGTGAGCTGGGAAACGACCGGCTGGGAATCCAAAGAAAAAGTGAATTGGGTCAGTTACGGAGTGTCTGAAGGAAAGGAAGGGGCATAATAGGAGTGAATGTCGGGGCTTTGTGAGGGAGGTATGGTTATGGACCTGACCCAGATGATTAACCCCACATTGACGAGATACCAAAATGGGGGCCGTCGCGGCGGTCTTGTGAAACCCTAGGGTGGATTATTTTGACTGCGATGAGCTCGAGATCACTTAATGGTATGAGGGGACTGTAAGGGGGCCTTTCTTTTCGACTTACGTCATGTTCTTCTACTAACTTTTCTGTTTCCGGTGTGTGTTGTGTACCTCACACCAAATCTGGAGAAAGGAGGAAGATAGATTAATAATAATAATAATCGTTTTAATTTTTTTAACCTAGTACAAATTTTAAATTGCTTGTCTAACTCATACTTATAGAATAATTTCTGATACCTAAAAGGTTTTATGATTTACAACAACATGCAAGTTAATAACTAAACATATTAGTTCGCAATTTTATATAAAAAATTTCCCTTTCCCCCTTGACTATACAATTTGTCAGAAATTTTATTAATTTTTAGTTTTCTTCACAAACTATCTTAGGAAGCCTCTGTTTCATACACCTTTATAGACAAAGTGGATTCTTATGACAATACTAACAGGTTTTATCCAATTTTTGTAGTTATTTTTCTACTAATCTTTATTCCCAATTCTTTTCCTCTGGTATTGAACATTGCGTTGGCATGGTTTGGGTTGGTAAATTTATGTAATTTTGTATGCATAGTTTACAATGTATATTAATTTTTAATTACTTTACATGTAAGTATAATTAATAAAAGTTAATTAATTGCACAGGTAACTTCACATATCACAGAGACTTCGAATGATAGGAAAACAATCGAATCTTCGGTGACTTCAGAAGAAAATAGTTCAATCCCTCTTTTGAACGTTTTTCTATTTCCTTATAATTCTAGTCATTCAGAATCTTCCTCGTCAGTAAACTTACAAGAGATATCGAGACCATTATCCAGTATGGAAGAGCTGGAAGGCCCTGTAAGAGGAGATTTGTCTGGGGTCAGTAGAGAAGAATCAGATGAGTCTCTGTCTAATGACATAAAAATACTTGGTAATTTTGATGAATTCGATAATAAAATTATTCGACAAAATGATCAAGCTCTTGGATGTAATATTAAACCCAAGTTTTCTCACCTTAATAAAACCAAAACTTCGAAAATTGACACCGAAGGCGATCAAGAGATAAGAAAACTGGAAAATATACTTTTAAAAGCAAAAGAGACTGTCCTCAAATTTCAAAAACAAATTCAGAGCGACGGAAAAAGAAGTGGATTTAAAAATAAAACAAATTTGAATGAATGAGAAATTATATGTGCTTAAATAGTAAAAGTAAATTTGAAATACTATATAACTAGTTAAAATCCTTGGTGTAATACTTAATAACTATAAAATTGTAAGGTATTTCATGTAAAATTGGTAACATAAACAGGTTGATACTTTTGTTTTATATCCCTTATAACTTTTTTTGGAAAACTACAAAATTCTTGCACTCAACCAATCCTTTTAAGAGGTTCTACATGAGAAACCCATTTGATGCTTGCTTGCAACTAGGGTATTAATATACAAAGTGGCGGCTCGTGTAAACTTGGCATGTAGGTGCTGCAAGTTTATATTATTATTATATATAATCTATTATATTAATATTTATATTGATATATTATTTATATAATATACTACTAATAGTATAACTATATATTATATCATACATATATATATTTATCACTATATATACTAATATACTGATATATTATCACATATATATTACACCTTATATAATATATATATTATATATATATATATATATATATATATATATATATTATATATACTATATACTCTCTATATATATATATAATATATATATCATATTATATATATATGCTACTCTTATATTTCATACACTTCGAAAATCCTGCACAATATTAACAGTAAAGATGAGGTGTAGTGAATGTGTGCGGTTTTTGATGGTGCATAAGAAGGAATAGGTATTTTGGGGGATGACGGTTATTGTTACAGCCGGAGGAGGTAATGGTAGGAGTGAACGACAGGTTGAAGAACTGGTAAATCTGCACGGTATAGTGAAATATCCAGTGAAATGATAAGAGGGAGGCGAGATGGTGATCTGATCCTGGATTATGGAATTGATTGGATTTGGAAGTTCTATGGAGGGTATAGTTCCACAAGATTTGAGGAGAACAGCAGAATAGTACCTTGTATAACGAGGTAGGGAGAAAAAGGGGAACTGTAGAAATTTAAGGGGGAAACAGTTTATTGAGTGTTGTAGGAAGGTATATGCGGTATTTTGGTCGAAAGAGTGCGTCGCAGTGACTGAAGGACTGATTGGTAGAGAACAAGGTGCGTTTAGGAGTGTAGAGGAGTGTGGATCAAATCTTACATTGAAACACAATGAATTGAGAAATTGAGAAATTGAAGAATACAATTGTATTTAGGTTTATTGGAGTTTGCCAGGCGTTGAATATGAGTTAATAGGACGCGTTATGGGCGGTGTTACGTGATATATGGTGTTTGGTGTAGGCTTTGTAATCAAAAGTATGTATACGATAGTGAAGCGTGTGTAAGAATAATGGTGTCAATGGTGAATTGGTTTAGGATTAATAGGGAGTGAGACAGGGTTTGTGTTATGTCTGCCTTGGTTATTCAATTGTATATGGATGGGGTTATGAAAAGAATTTGAGGTGGGGATGAGTGGGAAAGGGTGTTAGAATGGTGGAGAATGGAGTTTAGTGGAAGGTGCTCTACTATTTATATGCGGATGAATTTGTTCTGTGTGGCGAATCTGAAGAAGAAGTTGAGAGGATCTGATAGAGAGAATTCTGCAGGGTGTGTGAAAGGCGGGGCTTGAAAGTAAACGTGGAAGATAAGCCAGTAGGTTATGGTTGTGGTGAGGACACTCCTGCAGTGTGAGTTATGTATTGATGGTGAGCGCTAGAAACAAGATGTCTGAGTTTAAACAATATTTAGGGGTATATGTTGGAATGAGAAGGGAACGAAAGATGCAGAGAGGATAGTAGGAAAGTTGTGAATGGCGGAAGGTGGCT
Source organism: Trachelipus rathkii (assembly GCA_015478945.1). Classification (NCBI taxonomy): domain Eukaryota; kingdom Metazoa; phylum Arthropoda; class Malacostraca; order Isopoda; family Trachelipodidae; genus Trachelipus; species Trachelipus rathkii. The sequence continues at coordinate 22,398 of JABUQX010132166.1, forward strand.
GGTGGAATTAATCGTTGGTGATGCAAAGGGACTAAGTCTTGGTGTGCTAGGGTCTTACATTGAGGGTATGTTGTTTACCTGTGTTAATTGTTATGGTAGTGAGACTACTGTCTGGAATAAGAAAGTATAGATCTAAAAGTTCAATGTGTTCAGATGGACAATCTTGAGGGTGTGCTAGGTGTGAGAAGAATTAATAAAGAGAGGAATGAACGTATTAGAGGTGGTGTGGTGTGAAGAAAGGGGTAATTGAGACGCATAATGAAGTATGCACTTGAGATGGTCTTGGTCATGTGAAAGGTATGATGATAGCCGTTGGTTTGCGATGGTATTAGTGGTGAGTGTGTTGGGCACCGACTGGTTGGGGACCGAAGAGAAAGTGGATTGAGTCGGTGACGAATGTCTGAAGGAGAGAACAGTGTGAGTTTTGGCAGAGGCGAGAATTAAAGGTGCAAGGTGATAGGAGAGCAATGGCGGGGTTTTCGTATGCGGGGCAATGGTTGTGCGCCCACCCTGGGCCAGGGGATGACCTTACATTGACGAGATCCCATAGTGAAGGTCCGTCGCGTCCCATATGCTCTAGGGCTGGATCTTTCTTCTGTGACGCAGCTTCTCACTAAGTTAATGGTACAACGAGGCGGGGCGGTAAAGGCCCTGGGCTTCTTTTCGGACGTTTGGTCATGTTCTCCCACTGCTTTTCTTTTTTCCGATGCCTGTACAGCACCTTACCCCAATCTTGGCGGCAAAGAGGAGCAGGTGAAAAAAGAAAAGACAGAAGTGAAAAGATATTATATATATATATATATATATATTATATATATATATACTATATATATATATATATATATATAGTCTATATAAATTTCAAACGTACTTTTTTTCTGGAAAGTTTGCTGATATCTCTATTTAAAATAAAGATTGGTTAACTTCGAGTAGATGAGCAAAATAATTTTTTAAAAACAAAATGCTTTTTTAAAGAAACAAAATTCGAACGCAAAAGCCTTACAGTATTCATTGCTAATACAGTGTTTCCAAAATCGAATGTTCAGTTCTATTTGAATGGAGGATATAAATTTGTACTACAATAACTTGTCTAGTTTTCTTTTTTTTTAACTAGAAATCATTAACTAGACCGCAGAGATGGCAGGAGTTGGAGGTCTCGGCCTCCCGGTGGATGCACGGGGGTGAGAGGGTTCCCCGTCTGCTCGAGCCCCCCTAAAAAAAATTTTCCATGAAAGCCGTAAATTGTTATTAAAATAAATATACTAAATTCCCATCACCACCAATTTCTTTGCGGCTACTTATTATTAACTTATTCAATGCAGATTTGGACGACAATAAATTGTACCATCACACGTGTTTTAGATAATAACTAATACTAACATTTATGCGCCACATTACAAACAGGTGATGTTTAATGTAAAATATAAATTGCGTTTAGGACAAAAGAAATAAAATTACCCTTACTATTTATATATTATCACTTCTGGTATAGCAATACCTTTTCTGTCTCTAAAATTAACTTGGTAGTACATTAAAATAAAGATACAAAGTGATCCTAATCAGATATTACAGATTCTAAATCAAACACGTCCATCTTGAACAAAGTTGAACATGCATATTTTTTTCTCAACTTTTTTTTTTAATATAAATCACGTAATGTCGGCGATATCTGTACCCTAAATATAATAAAAAAGACTAATCTGGGACATCAAGTTTAAGACCAAATGTGCCACTCTATGTAATAATTAATCCACAAATGATGAAAGTTATGCTGCTTTTCAGGCCAATAGATAAATTTTGAATCTTTTATAATAAACAAGTTCATGAAATTGTACATGTTAAATAAATGGAAAGCTTAAAAATAATATATTAAACTTTATAGATTTATTATAGAATAGATAAGCAACTTGAAATTATGATTTAAAAATGAACAAATAAAAATATGCAAGTATTTTAATTGATAAACTTATTATCTAACGTGAATGAGAGAATAAACATAGTAAAAAACATCCCTTTCTTATTTTCTTTATTGATTACCACCTTTTTATGTATTAAATTGTTATAAAAAATTTCAAATCGCATTTCTTTGATAAAGATTTCCTATTTCCATCAATATCCTACACCTAGTATTTTAATTTGGAGGGGCTCCAGCCCCGGAGCCCATTTAGACGAGCTGCCACAGAATATACCAACGAGAGTGAACCTTTTAAAATTAAGCTTCGTTGTAGATCAACCATTCTACTAAGGTGATACCTCAAACACTTGCATAACTTTTCCTACGAGTTTTAATTAATTAGATCATGGAATTGAAAACAAATATTGGAAATTACTTCTTTAATAAGGAAAAAGATCTTAGATTTCCGAAAAAGCGATTTTACCAAATTTCGAGACATGCTTGTTATAAATGATTGGGATAAGTAGTTTAACTACCAAAATTTGTTTTATCAAGTGGGAACACTACGAAAATTTTGATGAATATTCAGTCAGTATGTCTTAAAAATAGACCCATTAGGGTGGTGAAGAGAAAACCTATTTATTTGGTAGAATAAAGGGATGAGAGAAAATCGATGTAAACCGCAGATGTTTTAAATATTCAAGGATAGTAGTAGGGAAGATTTAGAAAATTATAGGAAAATTAGAAATGAACTTAACCAGTCAATAAAAAAAGAGAGAGAGAAGGGCAGAAATTAATTTAGTAAGCAATAGTAATTAGGACCTGAAGTTTTTTAGCTTTTATAAATTTAAAAGTAAGAATAAGATAATTGGTAAAATTAAAATTGATGAAAATTTAGCCAGTTCAGACAAGGAATTGGTTAACATTTTCAATGCTTATTGTGAGTCAATGTTTACCAAGGAAAGATTGAATAATAGTTTGGAGACGAACAGTTCTGGTATAGATGTAATAAATAGACTTACGGATTTTGAAATTGAGGTAAAAGAAATAAAATCTTTACTGCACCATATTGGCCCAAGTAAAGCTGCGGTCTTGATGTAGTAGCAGCGTTTAAAAGGAACTGGATTCGATATTTAAACATCCTACAACATTTGTTGTGGTACCAGAGAACTGGAAAAACGCTCTGTTGGGCCTTACTTTATTAAGAAACAGGATTGTAAGGATATTTTGGGATATCTATATGCCATTGCTAACATACTGGTAGTAGCAAAGGTTTTGGAAAAAATTAACTGAGAAGGTCAATAGAGAAATATTTAGAGATGGTAAGATATTGTACGACCCCCGCATGGTTTAAGAAAGGGCAGCATCATGTCAGCACAAAAAACTTTTAGAAATTTATGAATACATTAACTGACTGCATCGACCGAGGAGATCCAGTCTATATTATATATTAGACTTCAGAAGCCACTATGATCAAGGTTCTCTCCATGTTAGACTGATGCAAAGTTATCGCAATGTGGTATCAGGTTGTACATGGTTGGATTAAAAAGTGGTTGTGGAATTGAAAAGTGTGTACAAAATTGCAATAAATCAACATAGGAAATAGTGAAGAGTGGTGTCCATCAGGGTTCTGCTAGAGCCACTATTGTTCATCATATCATATACGAAGACTTAGACCATAGATTTATGTAAGGGTTTCTAAGTTTTGAAATATTAAAAAAGTAGACTTTTAATAAAATAATATTGATGGATGATAATTTTGACAAACTTCTTGGTTGGGCAGATAAGTGGCATGACATTTTAAATTTTTTAATAGATAAAATTCGTAAGAGTTCTTTATTTCCTTTCGTACATAAAGTTTAACTTGATATAAAGGGGATTGACTCGTGTCTGTGAATCAAGAAAGTGATATGTGTGATTATAAATTGCAATGGTGACGTTTCCTATCATTGTTGGGAAGCAAGGGATAAAGCCAATATGATGCTAGGTATAATAATCGCAAAAAAAAACAACAAAAAAAAAAAAAAAAAAAAAAGAGAGCAGAGAGAGGACAATATCTTTGCTTCAATTTACCGTAATTATTAATGTCTTATTAAGGGCCGGGAACGCCTGATTACTCTAGTTCCTGCCGCTTCTTTACCTATAAATATGTTTAATAAGTCTTTAATTTTTTTCTTCTTTACTTCGGTGGCTTTTGATATAGCACAGAGTTCGATAAGTTGACCTGGAGTTGTCAGGATTTTTAGACACCTTCCCATACTTACCACAACACTGCATCTGTTGATAATTTTCTAGCCCTTCGTTTAACATATCATCATTACTCATACTCTCTCTATGTAGTATCCTGCGAGGATGGTAAGGAACTAATTGTTATTTTTTTGAGAGGCAATTATTCAGACCCCTTATTAAGAATGTTTCCTTTGTAGTTCCATCATTTCTCTGGTCTCTCTGGTTTGGTAGACGAGGCCACTTTTACTGCAGGGCTGAGGGCCGGCAAATTTTTTTTCCGGCTCCGAATCCGGCTCCAGAATTTTAAAATTACCGGCTCCGGCTTCGCCGCCCTGCTTTACGGAATCTTCAGTAATTTAATTTTAAAGAACATATTAGTTTCAAAATATCAAAATCTTCCTTTCTTTAACTTTAATTCTTAGTGTCAATAGAAAGTGAATAATATTTGGCATTTTTTAATACATTTTTATTCTTAGCTGATCTTCTTTTATTTCTATGTCATCAGCTCTAATGTTTTCTTTACGAATGTGTGTTTTTAAAATTCATTCCTTTAATGTTCTACATTCATGCTAGATACCCTTCAGACATTTAAATAAATTTCCAAACCCCTGTGAGTTAGCAGATGAGCTTTTAAGTACTTTGTAATTATTCTTCATAGGTGCATTGACATTTTAAATAATTTTAAACTGATGTAAGTCAGGAAAGGCTTAACTTTTTAGAGACACTTTTTTCTTTCCATCCATAGTCGCATTTAGAACATTTAAACTAATTTCAAATTGCTGTGAATATGCAGATGAGCTTTTAAGTTACTACTTCTCTCCTGATTAATCCATACGTCGCATTTAGAACATTTAAATAATTTTAAATTGCTTATGAGTTTACTGCGATGAGTTTTTTAAGTACCCTTTGTGATTCATTATCAGCTGCACTCAAAAATTTAAAATAACTTTCAAATTGCTAGTGAGCTAGCCAGATGAGCTCTCTAAGTCACGTTCTGTAATCTAACCTTTCAGTGTCGCATTCTAGAACAATTTAAATAATTTCAAATTTGCTGTGAGTTTAGCAGTATGAGTTTGAAGTTTGTACTTTGTTATTACATTCATTAGCTGCAGTCAGAACATTTAAATAAATTTCAAATTGCTGTGAGTTAAAAGATGAGTTCTTTTAGTCACCTTTCCGATACTTTCATAGTTGCAGTCAGAACATTTAAAATAATGTTCAAAATTGCTTGATCTTGCCAGATAATTTTTAAGCTACTTTTACGATTACATTCATAACTGCAAAGCAGTAGTTAACTTTCTTTTATCATCTTCTTATAAGTGAACTTCAAAATCATTTTTGAAATTTTTTAAATAGTAAAATTCAGAATTATCTGCAACTTAGGTAATCCTGACAATTCTCTTCAATAACTTGATCAGAAGTTACTGACGTTAAAGGTCTGCTTGAAGAACTTTTCTTTGGAACCTTGTTCACCTTGATCAGTGACACCAATGAGGGTCTGTAGAAACATAAATTTTAAAATGATAAAATTGAATGTTGAGGAGATTTCAATACTTTCCTCGAAAAATGTCGTAAATTAGATTTTTATATATAACATTTTTTTTAGTTTTCAAATTTACTTTAACTTATTACAATACTTAAAGAACTCAAATGTTAGCAAGTAAGCTCTTGAGAATCAACAAATTCTCAGAACAAAACGAAACTTAATTTTCTTAATTTATTTATTATAGGTAATTGGTTTTCATGTTGATTTATATATACTATTATAAGAATAGCAAATAGTTATACATATATATATATTATGAATTATGACTATATATATGCTATCTATATATTAGTATATATCTAGCTATATATATACTATATGATACTAATTATACCTATATATATATTAATTTGAGTGTATATGTCTATATATATATATATATATTTATAATATATAATATATATATATATATAGTAGTATATATATATAGTATTTTATATATTATATAATATATCATATACTATATATATATATATATATTATATATATAGTATATATATATATATATATAATATATATATTATAGTATATATATATTATATGATATATTTATATAATATATATATATATATACCGTGGCTCAAACGGTAGAGGCGACGGAAGTGCATGGCAAGGTTCGCGGGTCGAATCCTAATTCGGATCTAGGTAGAAATTACTAGAGAAGTTCCCCCTCCTTGATTAGGGCTATCCGAATGGACTTTTAAAATTAAAAACAATTTAAAAATAAAAATAAAATTTATAGATTATATTATATATATATTATTATATATATAATATATATATATTATACGGGTATATATTAATACGAATCGTGGGCTATATATTTATAGTATATAATATATATATATATATATAATATTATTTATATATATATTAATGGTAATGACCAAAACAAATCTAAAAAAACATTTTATTATACAGACTAATTTCGGTGAATTTCACGTCTACCCATTATCAAGGCTTGGGCTATAAATAATGAATATATAACAAAATTTTAAATAAATAATGGTTAAAAATTACATAAAGTTATATATATATAATAAATAAATAAGAGAATTAATATATTATATATACTATATATATATATATAATTATATATATTAATATAGTATATATATATTTATATATATATAATATTTAAGTAAGGTGTTTATATTATATTATAGTATATATATATATCATCCACCTCTCTCCCCAAGCACTGGGGGGTAAGGTGATACCTGCACAGAAACAGAAAGAATAGAAGAATATGACGCAAGTCGAAAAGAAAGGCTAACCTTACCTGGCCCTTTTCTATTAGTGCGAACTCGTCCGCCGTTTGAAATACCCTACGAGCTGGTCTAACGGAGAAAGCCGGCGACGGACCTCACTATGGCATTTCTCGTCAGTGTGGGGTTCATTCTCTTGGGCCAAGATGGGCCTCAACCATCCCTTCAAAACGCTGCACATTACTGTATTAAGCACCTTCTTTTCGCCTTTTGCCAAACTCACATTTATCCTCCTCCAGGCATTCTTTAATAGACTCAATCCACTTTTTTCTTCGTCATGTAGGTATTAGTCGATTCCCAACACTCTCCACTATACATCCCTTAACCAACCAATTATTCATCCATCCCTTTCCACATGACCAAAACCTCTCAACATACTTTCAATTTATTCTCTCATTTACCCCTTTCCTTCACACCACACAACTCTCTAATTACGTTCCATTCTCATTTTAAGATTCTTCTCACACTAACCCCCCTAAATATTGTTTGTCTGAACACCATTGGTCTTTAGATCTAACCTCTTACTCCAGACCATAGTATCAATACTATACATTCCAGGTAACAACATACCTCTATGTAAGACCGCTGCGCATCATACTCTGTCCTTTATATCCCACCACGTTTTTTAACTTGCACCACCATCTCCTCGGCATTCACAATTTTTCTCTAACTCTGCATCATCCGTCTCCTTTTCTCAACATCATAGTCTAAATATTTAAACTGCAGACACTTGTTCCAGATGCTCACTATCTAACAAATTCAAGCCGCCACTGGTCCTCACTCACAACCATCTCTTATCTACGTTTATTTCAAACCCTCCTTTTCACACCCTGCAAATCCTCTCCAATCCTATCAATTCTTCGCAGATCCTGCACAAGGCAACTCATCTGCATTATATATATATATATATATATATATATATATATATAATATATATATAATATAATATATATATATATACATTATATATATATATATATATATATATATATATATAAGGTTAGATGAGTAAGGGGGATCTGTTAGAATAATGAAAGGGATGTGCTTTTGTAACTGATGAAATGGATGTGAGGGGAGCGTGGATAAGAACACTTCGAAAATCTGCCAAACATTGACAGTAATGATGAGTTGTTAGTGAATGTGTGTGGTTTTGATGTCGAGAAGGAATAGGTATTTTGGGGATGAGGTTATTGTAAAGGAGAGGTAATGGGTTAGGGTGGAGAAGTGAAGATGGTAAATCTGGGCAGGTATAGACTAAATTATAGTGAAAATGATCAACGACGCGAAGCGCGATGGTGTTGATTGGATTGGAAGTTGTGTAATAAGCGTTTATGGGTGTAGTGTCAAGGGATTGGAGGAGAGCGGTACTAGTACCCTTGTATAATAAGGGAGAAAAGGGGGCTGTAGAAATTATAGGGGAATAAGTTATTGAGTGTGCTAGGGAAGGTATATGCTGGTATTTTGGTCGAAAGAGTGCGTCGAGTGACTGAGCGGCCACGGATTGGTGAAGAACAAGTGGCGTTTAGGAGTGGTGAGGATGTGTGGAATCAATTTTAACATTGAAACAAATGATTGAGAAAATAGAGGGAGAAAGAAGAATAAATTATTTTCGGTTTTATGGATTTACACAGGCGTATGATGAGTTAATAAAGGGGCTTTATGGAGGTATTAAGTGTATTGTGTTGGTGTGCTTGAATCGGATCAAAAGTAGTGTATACGATGTGAAGCGTGTGTAGAATGGTGTCAATGGTGATTGCTTTAGGATTAATACGGAGTGAGACAGGGATGTTCATGTCTCCTTGTTATTCAATGTGTATAGATGGGGTTATGAAAGAATCGAGGTGGGGATGGAGGAAACTGGTGTTAGAATGCTGGAGAATGGAGAGGAGTGGAGGCTGCTACCTATTGGATGCGGATGATTTGGTTCTGTTGGGCGAGTCTGAGAGAGTTTGAGAGGATTGGTGGAGAGATTGGCAGGGTATGTAACGGAGGGGTCTGAAAGTAACGTAGATAAGAGTAAGGTTATGTGTGAGTGAGGACAGTCTCAGTGTGAAGTTATGTTAGATGATGAGATGGAAAGTGTCTGGTTTAATATTTATGTATGGTGGATGAGAAGGGAAGGATGATGCCAAGTGTAGTAGGAAAGTTTGTTGAATGGCCAGGAAGGTGGCTGTGCAATTAAATGTTGGTGAATGTAAAGGTAAGTGTTGAGTGCGCTTGAGTCTTACATGAGGGTTATGTTGACTGTGTTATGCATGGTAGTGAGATAGTGTTGGAATAAGACGGATGATCTAAAGTTAAAGTGTTTCAGTGGACAATTAGGCATGCTAGTGTGAGAGAATTAATAAAATGAGGAATGACTTATTAGAGAGATGTGTGTGAAAAGGGTATGAGAGATAAATGAAGTATGTTGAGATGGTTTGTCATGTGGAAAGGATGAATGAAGTGGTTGGTTACGGATTATAGGGAGAGTGTTTGGAAGCGGGCTGGAGAGACGGAGGAACGTGGATTGGTCGGTGGAATCTCAGAGAGAAATGTGATTGGCAGAGGCCGAGATAAAGGTGATAATAGGAGAGAAGGAGGGGTTTTGTATGGGGGGATGGTTGTGGCCTGGGCAGGATGCCTTAATTGTTTCGATAGTGAGGGTCGTGCGGTCCATGATGCTCTAGGTGGATTTTCTGTCTGTGACGAGCTCTCACTCAAGAGTTATAGAGGGGCGGTAAGGCTGGGCTTTCCTTTTCGACGTTTTTGTCATGTTGTTTCTACCTGTTTTATCTTTCCGATGCTTTGTAAGACGCCTTTACCCCCATCTTGGGCAAAGAGGAAGGTGAAGAAAGAAAGAAAGATATATATTATTAATATATATATATTATATATATATATATATATATATATATATATATATAGTATATCTATATATATTATATATATATATAATTAATATGAGGTAGAGTAATATGCATACTTCAGCGATGGAAAGATTACGTCCATTTTGCATATGGTATGTATTTCCATGCCTAATGGTTTGCCTTTCTCTTTTGCGTTCATATACACAACCTCCAGACAGCATCTTTTATCCACATCATATACACATACTTACCGTATATCCACACCCCTCTTCTAGACAACATCTTACAAACATCCCTATCCCTTATACCCCTATGTG
>JABUQX010132166.1:37500-54832 GCA_015478945.1 Trachelipus rathkii
ATTTCTAAAATTAACACAGAGATAATAAAATTGAAGCATTTTTTTATGTGAAAAATTGAAATGAACTAAAAAATAATAAAATTATAATTGAGTTATATATATATATTAATTATTATATATATTATATATATATAATATATATATATAGTATCATTAATAGTAGTACGTATTAATAATGTTATATATATATATATATATATATATATATATCAAACTAGTTAATAATATAAATATTGCAAATAATTATTTATAAAAAATTATAATAAAAATATTGTATTGTGTAAGTACAAAATTTATCTTCATTGCATATATCAAACATTGCCTTATGCAAATTTATTATTGGTGGTGGTAGTCTTAGAATTAGATATATATACTGTAGAAAATTAGTGGTTGTGGAGCAAAGATCCCGCTAACTTTGGCATCACCAAGGTTTGGTAGCTATTTAATTTGTGTCCCTTATAAACCCACTTCACTTGTTTCCCCTCAAATCAAAATTCAATTGAAACAATTGAATGAGATTAGAGGTATAAAAAATTGGAAAGGAAATTTCTCTGTAGTTATTTATAACTACAAAAATTTCAATTTTCCTACAACCATCATTTAAACTGTGAGAAAGAAAAACACTTGTGCATAGCACTAGTTGTTTGACTTCAAAACCAGCTATTATTATTATTATTATTATTTCTAACATTGATTATATTTGCATGGGTTGTATGTCAACAAAAAATAATTTCATCTTTATTTGACATCCCACTGTGATAAAACTATTTGGAAATATTTTTATTTTTATTAATAAAATTATTATCGATGAAATAATAAAAAATATGATATTGGAAAATTTAACATCGTCTTAAAACATTTCTAATAAACAACAAAACAACTTTGAAATAAAATAAATAAAATTTAATTAAGCATTTATTAACGTTAGTATTGTTTAAATTTTATAATAGATTTTCTGCGCTGAATAAATTTTAAATTCATTTAATTTAAATTCACTTTAACATCAACTACAAGACGTAACCTCACCACGACTCTGCCGCAGATGCCTAACATAGGCTGAATATATGCTTTTAGTTATTTCAAAACTTGGCTTTTATACAATTAATTACGACTTTCTTAATTTCTTTTAGTCATTTCTTAATGATAATATTTATGATATGATTTATGAATTATATGAACTATCAAAGTAAATTAGGAAGATATATAGTTCATGAAAATTATGATATTGTCAAACATTGATGATCAATCCCAACCTTTAACTGAAGTAATGAAGTCTTAGAGGAAATTCCAAATCATTAGCAGTTGTAGAATTTCCAATTCTCTGTTTGCAAGGTTAGTACCTTTGATTTTGAGAAAGACTTTTATTAATATTAAAATGATTGATGAAATGATAAGGATATTATTTATCTAATTTTAATCAACCTAATCAATACTTATCTAATTTTATGTTTTGTCTAGTTATTAAAGTTTCAGATCCAATTAATAAAGAAGTAAAATTAGGTATTAGGATTTTACACAACGAGGGGTAAGTAAGATATTTATTCTTGACAACTACTTAAGCTAAGATCATGCAATGAAAAATATGGAAATAAAATAAAATAATGAACAGAGATAAGGACAAATATAATGAATAAAATACTAATTCATTATATTTTGGTATTTTTTTTTTTTTAGGTCCTTTATTTTAGATTAAAGTTTATCCGGTTGAATCCATCACTACGCAGATTTCCTTACCATTCAGATTTTCTATGACCTGATTTTGATCTGATAAACTTCTTCGGAAAACTGATTGCGAATCAATCTGTTTGAAAACTCCTGTGTAATATATAGGTCATCCTATATTTCTTTCTGAACTATTGATATAAAAGTTAAGTTTTTAGTTCAATCTAAGGGACAGAAAACTAACCCATTATAAATAGTGAAATCTACTAATTAAACATATATTTTCATATATAAACTATACAAAAAGTGTTGAGAACACTTACCATTGTGTTGAAGAACTGTGATAAACCCCTTTTGCGTTGAAAAACTGTGATAATCCCCTTTTGTAAAATATTTCTTAAGAAACTATTGTGTTTAAATTTAAGTTTTAAAACTCTAGGATAAAAGTTAAACCTGAAATCACATAACTTATAGAATCAATGAGAGTTGTGCTGACTTTCCCAATTCCCAACTGAGATTATCAAAATTATAATTTCAGTTCTAGTCCTTTCAATCCGAAGACACAGTTTAAAAAATAGATTTCCCTTTTCACCCTGTATATATTCATTTTCATTTTTTTTCATAAAGCTTAAATAAAACTTTCTTATATCTCTTTTTATTATTTGCTATCGCCCTGAACCATTAAAAATTATTCTTCCCAATAAATTTAAAAGTAACATCAGATGTGAACCACTTATCCTCTATCCCTGATGTGACGTAAACCAGTGAAAACTCAGGTTCTTGTGGACAGACAACCCGGTTAGGCATATTAGCCTAATCGCTAAACACATATAAAGTGGAAGTATGAAGAAGATTGGATTCCTCCCTCATTTCCCTCTGAAGTTATAACCAATCCTGTCCCTTCTGTGCCCGGAAAAAGGTACAGTGACATTATTTTTATTCCCTCTTTATACCATTGTTGTGATTATTATTAATAAAGTTATGGTTCCGATAATTGAATTTACCATAGCCCACAACGGAGTGTGGAATAAATAAAAACAAGGTTCTATTTATTCTGCTGTTCACTAGGTTGTCACTTTATACAACCTTTTCTTTGTAATTTTGACCTCTTTGGTTCATAGTTTACAACCCTCTTGTTCTACGCTCTGTTACATAAATTTAATTTGGCGCCCAAACAGGGACGTGAGTGTCTCTGTTTGCGTCGTGCCTGTGTGAGTGACTCACACATTCATTGTTGTTTGTTTGGTTCTGTCTGAACAAACATTTCTAATTCCTATTACATTTGTTATCTAACATGGCAAATAAAGAAGTTTCCAATACCAAGGACACATCTAGTCTCTTGAATTCACAGGAACAGATGGGCTTGGATTCTAAAAAAGATACAAAAGTTGCAGACCATAACAATAAAAAAAAAAAAAAAAGAGACGAAGGTTGCAGACCCTAATAATGGCATTGATGTTGAGACAGGTGGAGCTAGTAATGTCTTACCTGCATCTCCAAAACTTTCTGCACATTCGGATCATTTAAAAGGAACTGATGATGACTCTTCTGATGAAATGTCCATGAATGAAATACACACTTTAGTAACCAGATTAAATAAGAAAAAAAATAAATTAAAGGTAAAAATGACTAAAACTAAATTAGAATCTGAAGACCCTGAACATGGGTATGGAAGATATTTAATGAAGGATCGCATTCTCCGCCGTGAAACAGATGCACCTGCACGGAAGTATACCTCTTATACCGAAATGGAAGAGCCCCCCAGACATCATTCTAGTCGTTTGATGAGGGATGTGATGGCAGATGATCCATCACATTTTTCTCATAAGGATCATGGTAAATATTCCCATACTCAAGAAAGAAGAGGTATATATAAAGCCTATCCTTCATGAACCACAAGAAGAAGCAGAATATGTTGATGCTTTCAAGCACCACCCAGTTGAATATTCGTCACCTACGGCCTCTAGGCTGTGCAGACCTCCAAATGTACAGGAAGAAAGTATGTATACAGGTCCCCAAATGAAAGAAAAAAGACAAAATTGAAGAGGCGATTCTGCTACTAACACAACTGTTGAAGAATTCACATAAATTAAAAGTAGTGGACCCAGGATGGTACAAATATGAAACCGAGCAAGATCTTCTCATATACCTGGTGGATTTTGAAGATTATTGTACCCTACACCACCTCAGAGCTTATCATCAGTGGTTGCGGCTACTTGGTCAACAACTATAGGGGAATTTCCTTCAGCTGTATCGATTGTTAGTCAAGGAAGACCGAGACTATTTCTCTGTTGGAGATGCTCAGGTGAGTTGGTACTATCGCGAAGAAAAAAGAAAAGACGAGTATCGCCTCCAGGCATACCACGCTGCAAGAAGACAAAGGTGAATCCATCCGAATGTTTGCCCTGCGCCTAGAACATTTGGCCAGAAGAGCATACAAAGGATTGGACATGCGGGAACATGATTCCCTGCGCACTGCGTTTATTTGTAGTCTCCCTCCTTACATAGAACAAAATGTGAGGGTGTATATTAAAATGAGACGCAGATGGCGATTGACGTATCAAGTGGGAGAGACTTGTTGCCTATGCTGACTCTCTCGAGATGGACGATACGAATTTCCCAATTCAATTGCCCAATCTACTTATGACAAATCTTATGATAAAGGAATAGTCGAATCGAAGAAATCCACGAAACATCGTGATGAACTGAATGAAACAACTGATTCAGTCATACAGATTGACACCGGTTATCCAAACTGGACAGACTTTACAGAAGAAAGAAAAACATAGTCAGGCCAACCATAAGCGATTATCCTCCGGCACCTAAAAATGGTAGCTCCACTAGAAGACCATCCGGTAGTGCTTCCTACAGTGTTGACCTCAACATTATAAGACACAGCAAAAGTCTAATACTGTCTATAATAGTATCAGAAATACCCAACTTCCCATTGTTGATCGCAGGACTTTATTGTGAGACTACTGTGAGAAAGTTGGTCATACAATGCAGGAGTGCTACAAATACTTGGGTATTTGTAGCTACTGCAAAAAAAAAGGACACCAAAGAGCTGAATGCTGTTCATACAAATCTCCTACTACCTCTCCTAAGAACCTCCCGAGAGTCAAATGTCCTTTCTGTCAAGGACCTTATCCCAGAATTAAATGCTCTCGTCGAACTCCCCCAGGACTTGAAGTCAGGGGTCAAGAAACATTCTAAAGCCCCAAGAGAGTACATTAACAGCGCAATGAAGAAGGTATCTTCTAGAGATTCATCTCCCCATGATGGACAACCTTTTTCTTGGGATGCTAACCGTCCCCTTCCTCCTCATCAATTTTTGAATCCCTGTATGTACTGTCAACAGTCACATTATGAGGGCCGGTGTAAAGGTGTTGAGAACCAACCTACTATACTGTTAAACTGCTGGTCTCCCCAGAAGTGAGCCATGTGGTTGACTCACTCACAGACACCAAGTGTTTGCCAGTTGCCTCACTGGGAAAACCTATATCCCCAAAGCTTCCTGATACACCACAGAATGAATCTTTATGACAACCGCTGGAGAATCAATGTTGGACGATACAAGTGATACAATGACAATGGACCCACTAATTGTCAATGTCGCCTTTAAACCTCTTAGTTCTGGTTTTTGTGGGTGTATGGCGGACAATGGAATCAGCATCAGTTTAGTCAGTATGGATATAGTTGAAAATTACATGAAGGAAGCAGATTGAAACCCTTGAAGGCCATCAGAGTGAATAACATAAGGGGACTAGTGAAAGATCAAATGATGCCCGTAGATTGTTATTGTGAAACCCCGTTATACTTTTTCAAAACAATTTTGTGACGCAACCTGTCATTCTCTTAGTTATCCCTGGAGAAATGATGTCTGCTCCTGTGGTATTGGGTGCTCTGGCCCTGAAGGAGAATAATCTATTTCCCGACTTAACCACTAGAGAGCTTCTGCATCGAATGAGTGACAACTATGTTACTATAGCTAAAGATCTTAGCCATCATATTCCCTTCTACAAATGTATAAACTTTCATTCTATCACCCTGCCTCCTTTTTCATGTTGGATAGCAGATGTGAAAAGTTCCCCAACAGTCCCTTTAACCCTGGTCGGATTCCAGGGTAATGTGGAGAATGAGTTAATCCCAGTACCCAGAGTACTTGATCTCACTTCTTCGAAACAAATTGCTCTCATAAATATGTCTGAGAGAAGCAAATACATTAGAAAAAACACTGTAGTGGGCCAGGTTTTCTCCCTTAGTGAAGATTGTCCTCCGGTGAAAATTTGTAAGGTTCATATAAATCCCCATGGAAGACAGAGATCTGGACTCCGGACAAGTTGAGGGAATCCTTTCAATTTGAGGATATACCTATCAGTGACCAACAGAAGCAAAATCTCATTGATGTTTTGTTAAAACATCAGGCAGCTCTCAGCTTTGGTGATCATGATGTGTTGGTGGCCACTAACATCACCCACTCCATTGAAGTAGAGATCACTCGTCCAGTCAGGCTACCCGTTCGCAGGTTCCAGGGCCCTTTGGCCCAGGAAATTGAGCAATGTTGTGAGCTGCTGGAGCAGAATATTATTTGCCCCAGTAAGTCCACTTATTCTGCTCCAGTGGTTCCTGTATGGAAACCCGATGGTACATTGTGACTTTGTATTGACTATAGGAAATTAAATAACGTCACAAAAAACGGTCTCTTTCCCATTACCCAACTTAATCGACATGATTTATAACATGTATCGTAATATCTACTTTTCTACCATAGACTTAGTCTGTGACTATTATAAAGTCGCAATGGAGCCTGACAGTGTCGAGAAAATGCCTTTCTCCACACAGTTCACGCAATATGAGTACCTAAAGATGCCCTTCGGGGCGAAAAACGGCCCAGCAACTTTCCAGCGTGGCATGATGATCACATTGACTGGGTTGCCGTGATCCAAGATAATGGTGTACCTTGATGACATCACCATTCTTAGCACAACGGTCGATGATCATCTGGTTACCTTGGATAGGGTCTTGGCAGCTTTGGAGAACAACAGATATAAGTTGAAACCAAGCAAAACTACTCTTTGCCAAACGGAAGTGGAGTTAGTAGGACATAGTATTTCCCATAAAGGAATCCTGCCTCTTTTAAAAAATATAAAGGGGGCCTTAGAATTTCCCATTCCTACCACTGTGAAACGTTTACGTCAATTTCTACAGACGTCATATACCCAACTGTTCCCAAATCAGCAAACCTTTGTCTTGTCAGACGGGTGGAAAGGGTATCAAATGGACTCCTGAATGCCAACAAGCTTTTGAGGAACTAAAGGCTGCTTTAGTGAATCCCAAATTGTTGGGTTTCCCTAACTGTAGTCCGGGAGTATCCCCTTTAGAGCTGCATGTAGACGCCTCTGATATAGGAGCCGGTGCTTGTTTGTCCCAAGTACAGAAAAATGAACGTAGACCCATAGCGTTCATATCAATGACCTTCAATGGAGCCCAGAAAAACTATGGGGTCATTGACAAGGAACTCACAGCTTTACGATGGGCAGTGAAGTCACTGAAACCTTTCCTTCGCGGAGTAACGTTTGTTATCTACACCGACCACATGCCCCTTATTTACCTTCAGAATATGAGCTTAATTGATGGGTGATTGGCTCATACGATGAAGAAGCTACATGAGTTTAACTTAGAGAGAAGACATCTCGGGGTCCAAAAACATAGTCGCTGATGCTCTTTATCGATCTCCTATCTCAGACGATGGAGATCCCCTACCCGAGAACTCTTCCATAGAGTTCATTCCTGATGGATACTTTCAAATCGAGATTGCAGGAGGAGGAGAATCCTTGTATAAATGTTTTGCCCTTTTCCTATATGGTTCAGTTGACCGACATTTGGAGTTGAGAGAAACACTTGTAAAAGAGCTACAAAAACACCCACTGAAGTATCAACTACAGGGTAAACAGACCCAGAAGAAATTAAGACTTTTACAACTCCCAGGCCAGTTGCCCATACCAGAGGTCATCACCGCTTTTACGGAAGTTTTCAAAACCTCTGTTCATGTCTACTATACTAATAGTAATAAACCCCTAATCTATGGTGTTAAACATGCTAATGATCCATATTATTCGAGATGCCTTGCTGGCATTCATTATAATTACCTCTTACCAAAAACAGTTCCTGATGTTACTTCCCCATAACCCTTACTTTCCTAACTTACCTTACTTTTCTTCTTTTCTCTGTCCTATCCCTCTGAAAACACAACTCTAAAAAAAGTAATATTTAAAATGCTAAAAATGTTAATAATTTTGAAATGAGAATATGATGTTTTCCCTGTCAGTCATTATTAGTATTGGGTATTGAAAACCCGAAAATAATGATAAAATATATTCCTTAATTTTGTTTTATGTTTTATGCTTATTTCAAATACTAAGATATTAGAGCCTTGGAAACTGAATATTCTTAATTGTCTTTCTTGTGACTCACTTATTTATTTGCTTAAGCTTGTGTAGCTAGGTTTAAAGAGAAATGTATGATATGTTAAGCAAGCTTCTGGAAAAAATATGTATGCTCACTACCTGAGCATGATAACAAATAACAGCATGTAATGCATGTGTTTATCTAACTTATATTACTGTATTACTGAAACTAGATAAATCAATGTTGCATTATGCCTAAGGAAATGAAATTAGAGAATTAAACTATTAAATTTCTCATATTTATTATTATAATCATGCATATGTTGAGTTGAAATGACATAATTATTAACTTTTTATTAATTTATTATTTAGGTATTTATTTATTTATTCATTTTATTTCATTATTATAGTAGTGCTATGTTTATTTTATGTTTATGCTTTATTTATGTGTGTCCTTGCTAATCATTGTATTGTTCTCAGGTAAAGTGCCTATAGTGCCTGTTTGTCACATCAAATACACACATAAATCCTCCCTTTTGTACCCCAACACTAAAATTTTCCGGTATTTGGAAAATTTTCCCATTATGTCAGTTCTTCTTGTTGTCGGAGCATCTGCTGCCTCTATATTTAGAAATGAGAAGAAGCTTCTCAAACAAAAATATGGATTATGTACCCGTGTCAATTTTAATCCAGGTAGGCATATATCTGCATGTTCAACCAGAATACAAGAATTTATGTCCCCAGACGTAAAATATGATTATTTGGTACCTAACAACTATGGCGTGGCGTCGCAAAGAACTAACTGATGGAGAAGAAAGATCAATTACCTTGTTTGAGCCGATACCTGATTTTAGTATCGAGAATGTCCCCACTATAATGGAGAATGTGATGAAAGCCACCAAAGAAGTGAATCCTACTGTAAAGGTTTTCCTTGTCATCCCTCCAATACAGGACCTCTATACTTTTCATAAGAAGCGCCTTTCCAGAGATTGGGGAAGTGAATTTGCAGATCATTGTTTACAACACCCCATTCTGTCACCAGAAAAATTATGCGACCATTCCATAGTTAGTGTCAAAAGATTTGAAGAATTAGTTGACGAAAAGTATAAGTGGACTGATAAAAATCTCTTGATGGGAAATAATGTGATTGATTTTCATTATGAAAATGCCAGAAAGAGAACCGATGATGTTCTACTACCTCATCAGGAATACATGAATAAGAAATCATCTGTATTGAATTCTCCTCTTATACCAGATGGGCTCCACCCAAATAAGTTATTCTTGGGGGCCCTAATGACTAAGTATAGACAGTCATTCATAGTAGGAACTACTACTCATGGTCCTTATCAAATTTCCTCAAGGATCACTCAAAATAAATCATCTCATCCATTGATGTCAATTTGCAATCTGGATCCTACTGATTGTATACTTACTGCTTGTATACAACCTTCAACTTCCCAGAATATCAGACCCTGTGGAAGTAACGAGTCTGTATTTCATGAAGATGAAGAAGACCCCTGTAATCACCCCTTTGTCTCTTGCTAACTATTTGCCAAAATTTAGTTACCAACATAATGTGACTAATCTTACAGTCAACGTTCCAAATGAAGCAAATCCTTCTCAACCTAGAAATGTAATCATGCAGAGTTCTGCTAGTACTTCGTCATCGCAAATTTCTAGGAGTACCAGTTTAGTAC
Organism: Trachelipus rathkii; assembly: GCA_015478945.1. Lineage (NCBI taxonomy): Eukaryota > Metazoa > Arthropoda > Malacostraca > Isopoda > Trachelipodidae > Trachelipus > Trachelipus rathkii. The sequence goes on from JABUQX010132166.1 coordinate 47,267, forward strand.
CCCCTCAAAGAAATGTTGGAACTCCCCTTGATCCTCAGATGTGTCATCTTGCAAACCAGCCTTCGTTGGGCGTTAGATCGCATTAAATGGCAAAAATTAAATAAGGAACAACAAAGAAAAATATATCATCAATGGAAAATGGAATTAGATCAGGAAATAGAAACAAGAAAAAATCTCTCTTCTATTTCTCAGAAAAGGATTAAAGGAACTCTTGTTCTTATTCTTCTTATCAAATTCATAAGAAAACAATTAAAAGATTTTATTCTTTTATTTTACGGATAAGAAAACAATAAAAAGATTTTATTCATTTAATTTTTTGATTTTTGATGGAAAAAGTTTTTGTTTAATTTTGAGTTTTGAAAAAGGAAGAACTTCTGTTGAAAATTTTTATAGAAAATAGAATGAGCTCCACCATTTATATTGTAAAAATGTTGGAATAAAATATGATGGGGGCTTTAAACTTAGTGGGAAAGAATGTAGAGGTGTTGAATGGATCATCCCCTCTTTATAAAAGGAATGAAGTTTTCCTTGATCTTTTTCAATTACTAAAAAGTAACCAATTATATAATATTGGTTTGATATATTAACAGCCCCAAATAAGCAAAGTTTTTTTTGGAGTCTATGCTGTGATTGATATATATTTTTTTATTTATATGCCTTTAGTTATTTCAAAAGTTGGCTTTTATACAATTAATTACGACTTTCTTAATTTCTTTTAGTCATTTCTTAATGATAATATTTATGATATGATTTATGAATTATATGAACTATCAAAGTAAATTAGGAAGATATATAGTTCATGAAAATTATGATATTGTCAAACATTGATGATCAATCCCAACCTTTAACTGAAGTATTGAAGTCTTAGAGGAAATTCCAAATCACTAGCAGTTGTAGAATTTCCAATTCTCTGTTTGCAAGGTTAGTACCTTTGATTTTGAGAAAGACTTTTATTAATATTAAAACAATGAAAGTTATTGAGAAAAATGATTGATGAAATGATTAGGATATTAATTCTGATATGATAAAATGATGGAAAATGCTCAATACTAAAAACAAGTTCATTTCACAGTATTGAACGGAAGCCTCCGCTGAAATCAGACCTAATTAACAAAAAAGAAAACCCCACAATTGTGATTTTACACAACGAGGGGTAAGTAAGATATTTATTCTTGACAACTACTTAAGCTAAGATCATGCAATGAAAAATATGGAAATAAAATAAAATAATGAACAGAGATAAGGACAAATATAATGAATAAAACACTAATTCATTATATTTTGTTAGGTTTTTTTTTAGGTCCTTTATTTTAGATTAAAGTTTATCCTGTTGAATCCATCACTACGCAGATTTACATACCATTCAGATTTTCTACATTACCTGATTTTGATCTGATAAACTTCTTCGGAAAACAGATTGCGAATCTATCTGTTTGAAAACTCCTGTGTAATATATAGGTCATCTTATATATTTATCTGAACTATTGATATAAAGTTTTTAGTTCAATCTAAGGAATAGAAAACTAACCCATTATAAATGTGAAATCTACTAATTAAACATATTTCATATATAAACTAGATATAAAATGTTGAGAACACTTACCATTGTGTTGAAGAACTGTGATAATCCCCATTTGTGTTGAAAAACTGTGATAATCCCCTTTTGTAAAATATTTCTTAAGAAACTATTATGTTTAAATTTAAGTGTTAAAACTATGATTAAAGTTAAACCTGAAATCACATAACTTATAGAATCAATGAGAGTTGTGTTGACTTTAACAAATCCCAACTGAGATTATCAAAATTATAATCTCAGTTCTAGTCCTTTCAATCCGAAGACACGGTTTGAAAAATAGATTTCCCTTTTCACCCTGTATATATTCATTTTCATTTTCTTTTCATAAAGCTTAAATAAAACTTTCTTATATCTCTTTTTATTATTTGCTATCCCCCAGAACCATAAAAAATTCTTCTTCCCAATAAATTTAAAAGTAACATCAGATGTGAACCACTTACCCTCCAACACCGACGTGACGTATAACAGTGAAAACTCGGGTTCTTGTGGACAGACAGAACCCGGTTAGGCATATTAGCCTAATCGCTAAACACGTATAAAGTGGAAGTATGAAGAAGAAGATTGGATTACTCCCTCATTTCCCTCTGAAGTTATAACTAATCCTGTCCCTTCTGTGACCGGAAAAAGGTACAGTGACATTATTTTTATTCCCCCTTTATACCATTGTTTTGATTATTATTAATAAAGTTATGGTTCCGATAATTGAATTTACCATAGCTCACAACAGTGTGGAATAAATAAAAACAGGGTTTTATTTATTCTGCTGTTCACTAGGTTGTCACTTTATACAACCTTTCTTTGTAATTCTCTTACCTCTGATCATAGTTTACAACCTCTTGTTCCACGCCCTGTTACATATATATATATTATATATATATATATATATATATATATATATATATATATATATATATATATATATATATATATATATATATATATATATATATATATATATATATAAGATATATAATTTGAAGTTCAATGAAATTTCCGCTACGTCTTATATTTTCTACTGAAAACTTGCCTGATTAATAAGTGGAGTCTCTTTAGAAGTATCTGGCATTTGTCATATCCATACTGTGAGCCTAGTTCTGTGCTTCAAAATTTGGTACCTAAAATCATATTTGAGCAGTTTTCGTTCTTGCATTTGTGCTAAAAAAAATGTTACTTAGATTTAAAAAAACTGCGCAAAATCAAGAAAAATGCTCACCAAATGCAGTACTCCAATTTGCATAGAATTAAAAATTCCAGGTGTACAGGTCCTTACAGAATTACAAGGAAATTCTCTTTAGTTTTCTGGCCTAAAAGAGGATTATTATTTTGCTCTTAATACAGATTTTGATTTATTTTCCTTGAAGTATTTTTTTTTAATAATTAAGAATAAATTATTTCAATAAAATAGTTACATTCTATATATAGTTCAACGTGTAATAATTAAAATCATGAAAATATATATTTCTGATGCAAAAAAAGGTAAAATTTCGAAATAGGGTTTTCAGAGAGATATTTTGACATGTGAGTAAAATTGACGTATATATATATATATATATATATATATATATATATAAAGTATATATATATATATATATATATATATATATATATATATATATATATATATATATATATATATATATATATATATATATACGGTATATATATATATATATATATATATATATATATATATATATATATATATATATATATATATATATATATATATATATATATATATATATATATATATATATATATATATATATCCAGCTTAAGCCGCTGCTTTTGCATTTGTGCTACTTTAAACGCAAGAAATGTTAGAGTTTGCGATCGCTTCGGTCAACAGCAAAAATCGTAAAATATACCAACAAAATGTAAGGGAATTTCCTTACTCTTAGTAAAGTTGCTATTTCAGGTTTTCTCCGAATTTCTAGCATGTTCTTACTAAAGCTGTAAACAAACACATGGCGGTGTGGTAGGCCCGTTGAATTCTCGGTTTCACACTCAATAAAATTACAAGAACTAACCACTTTCTTCTAAATATAAATCCACCACAATGGTGGGGTGAATTATTTGGATAGACAACATTTGCTATTTTTTATTTGCTTTTACTTCATCGACAAGCTCTGTCACAACAGCTGATTCCTAATTCTTGTAAACAGTAACTTATGGAGCAATCGCACGTTTATGCACAATTCTGTGCTTAAATGAAAGCATCTTATCAAACGTAAGGGCACAAATGGCAAAAACGAAACGGTTTTATACAAAATAAAATAAAAATAAAAATAAAAACTGATAAAACTATATTTTAACTTATGGAAAAGCATATTTGTGAATTGTGATAAACCTTGTGTTAACTTTAAGAAACTGCGTACTATTAGTCTATTAATTTACTATAATTAGTGAAAGGAAACTTATTTAGTTGTTTGATTTCAAAATTTGATCAAATCTCACTGGTTGAATTATCTGCAAACCCATTTTGTGTAAATTATTTGTTTATAAACAGTAGTGAGAATTGAGTTATCCCGTGTACACTACCTTCACTAAAACGCTTTACTCAGTGGATCATCTTTATATATTATTTTTTATGCATAATCATAACTGAGTAAATGACAAATCAACACTGATTTTTTAAGAAAGACATTTGGAAAAGTGTTAAGTTCTCGGTAGTACCGTCGGAAACACTAAGGTAGTCTCCTGGTTTGAACCGAACTTGTAAAAATCAAAAATCAAGGTTCCACATCCCTAATATATATATATATAGTATATATATATATAGATATATATATATATATATATATATATATATATATATATATATATATATATATATATATATATATGTTACATTACGTACCGCTTTTACCAACAATCATTTACACAACAGTTAACCATTACGGGAAGGTAGTTAATGTTCTGGTGTCACCAGCCAGACCGAGAACGACCAGACGACATCGAACGGACCGAGTCTTGTCCATCGGCAACCGCGAACCGCTCCAACGCCACCGCGCTCGCCAGCAGCAGCATCACCCGGTTTCGTTCCTCCTTCGATCGCTCGTGGCATTCTTAGTATTATAACATTTTTGTCAGCAATTCGACATTTACCACTAAACAAAAGACCATTACGGAAGGTGGAAGAATTGCCTCTTTCTGTCGAAATGTCGCCCACTGCGACTGATGACGCTCACTCCACCCGTGCTAGACCAGAATGAGCTTTAGCGAACGAGTCTCTGCCAGCAGGTTCTTCGTGCCGCTCGCAGATTTGACATACATTGTGCTTGTTTCGGTCCTGAATATTTCACCACCAAACAACCCCAGAGGAGTACCACCCTCCCGTACAGTTTCATGAAGTGGTAAATATTGAATTGCTAAAAGCAATGTTATAATATAAAATCTACGAATGATACGAGGGAAGGACAGGGTGGAAACCTGGTGATAACGCCTTGACGGGAGCTCGTTCGCTTAAAACTGTTCCTGACCTAACTTTTTTGGGTTAGAGGATGCTCAGTGGTAGAGCGTCGAGTATGTTATTCTCAGTCCCTACGCAACATATGTGGCCTTCGACCCCAGAGGAGGAATTCTTTAAACTTCCCGTAATAGTGCTTTGTTTAGTGGTAAATATTGAATTATGGTAAAGTAATGTTATAATATAAAATCTCTTCTAACTGTTACGAGGGAAAGATACAGGTGGAAACCTGGTGGATAAACGCCTTGACGGGGAGCCTAAGCTCGCTAAAACTGTTCTTGAATCTAACTTTTTGGGTTAGGCTCAGTGGTAGAGCGTCGAGTATGTCGTTCTCAGTCGCAAACAGGCGGTGGCTCGACCCCAGAGGAGGCAATTCTTTACCTTCCCGTAATAGTTCTTTGATTTAGATGATATGTTATATATATATATATGAGATATATATATATATATATGATAGAGAGAAAGATATACATATATATATATATAATGGTATATATATATATATGAGTATATATATATATATAGTATATAGCAGCATATATATATATATATATATATATATATATATATATATATATATATATATATATATATATATATATATATATATATATATATATATATATATATATATTATATATTCAATTAATCATTTTTTCTCCATTTCAGCAAAGACAGATATAAAATTAAATGAGAATATTTTAATGTTTATATATAATTTTAATAAGTTATTTATAGATAAAAATAAAGAAATAATATTTAAACATTATTAAGAAGAGAAATAAAATATATAAAATAAATAAAAAACAAATAAAAAGAAGATATGTAAAATGTAAAGGGAAACAAAAATGAAAAAAGAACAAATACAACAACTAAAGATCTAACATCTACAAACAGAATGGAAAGGATAACACCTACATGGTACCTTCTTCAAGTACAAAGAAAAAGGTAATAACTTATATAATTTTACTTTAATCATTTTATATATAAACACATCTGATATACTTATTAAACAAAATGCAAAAAGAAGAAGAAATTGCAAAAGAAATTTTATCAATAACAATGGATAAACTAACTAACATGATAAAGGAACTAATGGATAGTAAAGAAAAAAAGAGAAACTAATGAAGAAAGAAAAATGAATTTAATAATACCTAAATTTAGTGGAAAAAAAGAAGAATCTTTTGAAGAATATTATATTGTTAAAAGTATGGAGAGAAGTATCTCAAGTAAAGGAAAAATAAAATAGCACAAATAATAGGAGGATTAGCAGGTGAACCACTAGAAGTAATTATGTTTTTAAATATAAAAGAAATATGGACAGAAAATGGAGTAGAAATAATCATAAATAATTAAAGAAAGATATAGTAGAAATAAAGAACAAGAAAGTTATCTTAAAGTACAAACATTGTTGAATATCCAACAAAGGAAAGGAGAATCTTTCAGAGAATATGTAGCAAGGTATGATAAAGCAAAAAGAGATTTGAAAACTGGATGATATTAAAATAAGGAAAAGGTACATTCATACCAATTGATCAGTAATTCTAATATGAAGGACATGAAAGAAAGTTAATTATAAATAAGATTGAAGGAATTAAAACAAATATTTCTTCCAATAACTAAAGAATCAATTGTAAGTTTGATGGAAGGTAATATGTGAAATTAAACAGAAAAGAAAATAAAATGAAAATTGGTATACTAATAATAATAATAAAGTTCTGTAATTACATATAAACATGAATAACTATAATGATTGAATAGAATGTTACATTGAGAGGAAGAAATATTTAACTCAATAAATGTGATATTTGGTAAACGTAATAATCATAAAACAGAAGATTGTTATTGAATGAAGAATATATGAACAAAAGGAAATGTAAAAAAGAAGGACACATAAAGAAAATAATAAGTAAAGAATATTTTTTATCCTGAAGATAAAACAAAAAATATATGTTTCATTGAAAGAAATAATGAAAACAAGAAAAAAAATTAAAACTTCCGATAATAGATGATTAAACAACTAGCATAATTGATTAGATAGAGAATTAGTAGAAAGAAAATAAATAGAATATTAACAATATGAAGAATATACTTATCTTTAAAGAAATTAAATATCAAGAGGATATGTCTGATGCAGATAGTAATTGGAGAGATCAGGATTAACAAAATTGATTAGTGAATTAACCGATGAGGAATTACAATATATAAAAGATTAATACAAAAGTTTAAAAATGGTTGTTTTGTATATAAATATAGAATATAAAATATTAAGAAATATTATTAAGTTCGTAAAATCAAAGTTCTGAGTTGATTTAAAACTATTGTAATAGAGGGTGATATACCATTATTTGTGTAAATTATATGAAAAAAAGAAAGAAATAGTAAAAATGGATATTGAAGATGGAACTGTTGATATTTTTTATTTGAATCTACAGAAAGTATAGTGATATACGAAAACGTGAAAGCAGCCATGATAGCATGAAAACACAAATCAATTGAGGGGCACTGAACTGAAGCAAAC